>CABFOV010007778.1:3642-26755 GCA_902141375.1 Timema poppense
CCCCCCCCCCACCCACAATATCTCCTTTCAAGTCAATTCTACACTCAATATAGATATTATAAATATTATTATAGAAACAATTTCCTAAAAGATTTGTCCAACACAGTTTTTTTTGTTGGTCCAATGGTTTCCGACATACAATGACATTAAATGGAGAACGTTTTGTGAAGTTTAGATAGCACATGTTTCTACTAAAATTTTTTTAAGATTTTCAATTATTATTTTACACTTGTTTCCACATTATTTCGAGAATTCGTAAATCCCAGAGAAACGTTAAATTTAAATACCCCTTCTATACCTCCCAAATTACTAAAAATTTGGCCATTATGCTACTTTACCTCGGTTCAAATGGAAATTAATGTTCAGTGTGTCTATAGCTTATGACAGTGGTGTGCGTTTCACTATGGCTGCTTCCAAAGTGACTGTTTGTTTAATTTGAATAAAGGCAAAGTAGTTAAGTACAGGAGAGAGGTGTAAAGACTCTTTGAGCCTCTATCGTCAAGACAAAAATTTATGAAAATTAACACTTCTTAACAAACTTGAACAAAGTAATCATGCACAGTATGTGTCAAAAGCATTATAACAATGAGAACTTGATTGCAGTGGCTAATTGTTGAGGTAGTGATCTGGTGCCACAGTCCTTGATGTCGAAATCACTGCCATCAGATACGCCAATATTTGGTTTCAAAAACCACTGCTTCCTATGCAGTGGCGAAATAAATGAAGAATTTGTAAGAAAACAAAACTTGTTTGGCTTTATGAAATTAAATCTATGAAGTGAAAAAGCTATCGGCCAAAGACACCATCTTGAAGGTCACAGGGAATATCAACAATGAACAGGGTTTGAATGATAGTTAGCCGTATACTTTATGTTTAGGATTTAGTTGCCGTGGATGTGAAATACCATAATGTATGCATGAAAATATTGTACATTTCACAAACTGGATTAATAAGAGGGCAGTGATTGGTTGGCAACATCGATGAAGCGATGGAATCAATTTATTCTTACCTAAGCAAAAATACTGATGAATGTCAATTCTCTCTCAACAATTTGATAAATTAAATCGAAGGGGATTATTGCTCGAATATCCAAATAGTAAAAGCACGCTTGTTACAGATGTGCAACAATATTCTCTTTTCGAAACAGTGAACAAGCCTCCTATTGTCTGCTTCCAGAATATTTGATATAAAATACTGATGGCCAGCTGGTGCAAGGAGAAAAAATCTGAAAAATGTGAAGAAAGATTGTGACTCGTTCAAACCGTAGCTGACATCATCTTGGAAGACATAAAATCGCAAGTCTATAACATGGAAAAATATCTTATTTTGGATAGTTTTATGCAAGAAGACACACAGCCACAGATTTTAAACAACCCCGAGGAAAAAACAGAAAGTATCGGCTAAACATTACTCTTGTGTGAATACAACAAAGAATTCAACTTGAGCAATATTCACAGAAGCAGTGAGCAAATAAATAGATCTAAATTCAACTTGGACCATCAAAACGAAGCATATTGCAATGATTGTTAGATGAAATGCAGTTGTGGATTAAGCCTACTGCAGCTACAATATTTAAAAAATGTGCTGGTATCTCTTATCTCATGGTCGTGTGAAAATGAGTTGGTTAAAAGTTGACTTGTGTTGTAAAGAGTCTATGTGAAATTATTAATCGATTATCTTAAAAAATTCTGGTAGAAACGAGCATTTTCGAAATTTGCCGAATGTTCTCCAACTTTCCCCACTGTAGACTGGAAACTATTTGAGCAACAATAAAAGGTTGATACAAAGGTTGTTAAGAAATGGTCTCTTTTATAATATTGAAAAAACCCAGAAAATAGTTTAGAGCCTCGAACTACACTACCCTTTCAAATATAAAAACTCACATGATTTTTTTGTTTGCAAATAACTTTTTTGGTCTCTATAAACTAAGCTAAGGGGGCTTCTAGAGATTATGGGAAGAAACACACACATATTAGGAAATTATATATGTAGCTAGATGTGTTAACTTAAAAAAAAGTTTGAATTTTCTAAACTGTCCCTCCGCTGTAATTACAATCTCAAACTAAAGGTGTACTAGTTAAAATAACACACAATTTAAGATGGAAGCCATTAAAATATATTAGTTAAATATCACAGAATCCACTAAGCTTAACTCAAGCGGTAGCCTGTCTGCTATCTGAGCTAAGGGTCCCGGGTTCATTTCCTGGCATGGTCAAAAAATTTATCTTTTCAAATTTATAAATTAACGGCCGGGGACCGGGTGTTGTGCCTGTCCTAGTCATAAGTTAAATTATAAAGCATAATATGAAGCTATGAGAAGCATAGCCAGCCATATATGGCTTAAATAAAAAAAACTGACCCAGGTCATGCATAGGCTGGAAACGGTAATGGATGTAAAGTACAAAAGTAAATTATCACAGAAAAAATAAATGTATGTAAATAGTTTGAAAACAAATAATTAAAAAATGTTTTCTGAATTGTAATGTGTTGCAGATAGTGGTGGAAGGCTCGGATGCATCCATTACCCCCTCAGCCCACCAGATGCTCATCAACCACTGCGTGTTGGTGCTCCCTGATATCTATATTAACACTGGCGGGCTCACTATGTCCTACTTCGAGTACGTCAAAAACCTGAACCATATGTCTTTTGGCAGGGTTAGCCTCAAGTATGAGCGGGACGCTACGCTTGAGATACTGCGTGAGTTGCTTGCTCAGAATCCCCAAGGAGGCAGTAATTTATTATTAAAAAACAAATACACAAGATAATATTTTAGTTGCCAAATCTTTATATGTGCTAAAATGTGTTGTGAAAGGAAGTGTGCCAGAGGATGTGGACCCAAATAAATATAAATTTGATTCAACTGAACTCTTCAAAAGATTTCAATATAATGGATTTGGGGCGGGGCAAGGGAGACGGGGAACACACACCAAAGAGTGAAAAGGAAAATGATAAAGAATTATAGAATGTGCATAGGAAAAGAGAGTTAAAATATTATGACAAACAGGAATTAAAATGGAAAGGAAGTGTTTTGTTTCTTATTCCTATACTTTGTTTAGTTGATAAAATGAATCTCTAAGGACCACTTTTAAATAGAACCACCTAAACATAATGTATGTAATTAATTTCAGCCAACTTCAACTGAGATTAAAATAGGTTGCTTAAAAAACATATTGTACCTATGATTTATTATTATTATTAGCACCGCGTCTTACTACCCGTTCGGGTTATACGCACTTACGCTAATGTGTAATGATAGGGTGATTAGTGAGATGAAATGGAGGACCTACAATTTAACGTAGAATCCGAACCACAGTGGAGGCCTGGCATTCCCCACATTCACAAGATGTCTTGTCAGAGGTGAACCTATGATTTAACCATGGTATTGGATAAACAACTACACTCAAACCAGAAATTGCATACACGTATGGTTTACTGAATTCTTCACTTGATAACAGTAAAATAGTTTTAAAATTTTGAATTTTGTTTGCTTTTAAATAGGATAAATGGTTTCATTGGCTCCAATTCCACTGTTTTCTAATCAAGGGTACACAAAAACACATTACAATGTGACACTCAAAGCTATTTTATAATATATTCTGAAAATTGAAAAATGACACCTGGACACGGGAATCGGACCCGGGACCTTCAGCTTAGTACGCCAATGCTCTTACCACTGAGCTATCCAAGACTCGTCCCGTGCCCATGGTCATTCTTCACTCATAGTTTAAGGCAGGCCTGGATAGCTCAGTGGTAAGAGCATTGGCATACTAAGTCGAAGGTCTCGGGTTCGATTCCCATGTCCAGGTGTCATTTTTAAATTTTCAGAATATGATATCTAAGAGGGACTATCCCCACTAAAATGCATTAACAATAGTTTCGGCTATTTGTTTCATTATTTTATAATAGTTGGAAGAAGAGGAAGCATTTACCTCTTTGTCCAGTGACAGCAATGTAAAGTATGTTTTTCTTTTCATTGTAAAAGCCATAATGTGTTTGTTCTCTTTTATGTTTCCATCCATCTTTCCTGTACCTTCTTTTAAATAAAGCAAAAGGTATTTTATAAATTATTTTTAATATTTCTCAGGATCTGTGCAAGAGTCATTGGAACGAAGGTTTGGACGCTCAGGAGGTCCCATTGTAGTAACACCCAATTCTACCTTCAGGAAACAACTTGAAGGTGCATCTGAACAAACTATTGTGGACTCTGCACTTGACTATACACTGGAGAGGATGTCTTTTGTAAGGCATATTGTGTAATGTAAATACGTTGTATAAGAACACCTTCAACATTAATGCTATATTATTAAATATTACTCTTCCTTCTAGTTGGTAAAGTTTTAAGTTATTCCATCATTTCACTGTTCATTTCTTACTATAAAAAGACAAGCAACTTCAAAGATTGTAGTGAACACAAAGAAGTTTCAAGCTGCTGCGAGGATCGGTATTGTTCGGAGTGAACTGTAAACAATATTTAGCCCAGTACTTTCTGAAGTTTCATAGTCAGTATGTATCGGCATGTTGGTCATAAATTTCCTTTGAACTTGTTGGAAAATCCGGTCATCTCGTTTCAATAAAACAACTCTTAAGTTAATCAAACTTTCAATTCCATTAAAATATTTCTCCCCCATCAAGTGAGTGTAATATCAGCAACAGAACTTAGGTAAAATTAGTGCAAACTATATTTAATAAATAAAAATAAAACTTCGAGAATATTTCATATATTCAATTCGAGTTCGCTTTTAATTGAAAAAGTGGACTTCGCAGACCCCTAGAGGACTATACATTTGTTATAGCCCTTGGTTAGCAACAGCATTGGCATGAACATATCAAATCACCCCCAATAATAAACACCATAATTTGACCCTGAAAAATGGGTCACAATCACATATCTTCATGGAAGCAAAGACCGCTATTCCTTCCCAAGTTATTCTTTCATCCCTCTATTAACCCTTTTAGTGGCATGCCTATTCCAGAATTTGCATGCAAAGAGTGTCAGAGGCCTGTTAGGTTTTGTGTGCGAAGAATGCCACAGCTATTTCCTCATTTTTTTAAGGGTTTGCAAGAAAATTTGCCAAACCTTTATTTAGAAGCAATTATTTTGATTTTTCTAACATTTTAATCAGTATGTACTGTTCTTTAATAACAATAAATTAATACAATTTAATTAAAATTATTTCATTTCTGGATATTTTTTTTTAAATTAATGCTAATTAACATATTTAAAATAAATAAATATATATATATATATATATTCAAATATTATTTTGCTGTATTGCATTTAGTTTTATACAAGAAAATCAAGTTTTTAATATATATGATTATAAATATTCATTGTAAAGGCCATATTGTGTTTGTCCCCCTTTTATATGTTTCTATCCACCTTTCGTGTACCTTTTTCCAAATATAATAAAATATGAATTACAGGAATTTTTATTTGATATTTTTGGGTCGTTATTGCTTACCTTACAGCAAGATTTATTATATTGCTTACCTCATGAATAAAATATATTTAGGCCCACACATTATGAATGCATTTTTCCAAAAGAATTTTATAGTGAATAATTTCACATTAAAAAAATAAATGTATAGATTTATAAGGTCATTAAGCCTATTTACTTGCATGGGTAAATAAATCTTTTCATTCACATGACAACATGAAAATCTAAATAGTATATTTTTCTTAACTCAGAACAATTTAACCTGTACATTTGAAAATTGTTTACATCAGTATGAATGTGAGCCATACTTTTGTTTTTCCATGCAGCTCGTATGTAAACCGGCTTTGCACTTAGCACATTTAGTATGTGACTGTCCCTTTGTAAACGTACTTAACCCCCAGTTCCAATAACAACTAATGACAGATGATTTTTGTTGCCAACCTTATATAAAATAATAGAGGGAAATGTTCTCTTCCCAGTGATATATGACATCACTACACTATCTATCAGCTAAAGTGAGAGTTAGCTCAAATCTGGAGAGCCGACCTCATCGGCTCTGGCACTTTTAACGGTAGTAGGCGGATCCAATCAGATCGAATCATGGCAATTTTAAAGGTAGTAAGCGGAGCTGATCAAATCGGCTTGTGGTATTAAACAGGTTAAGGAAGTTGCTTTGCAAATTTCCTTACTGTAAAAGTTCTAATAAAATGAAAACTAAGCTGAGAGCTTGTGGTATTAAACGGGTTAAGGAAGTTGCTTTGCAAATTTCCTTATTGTAAAAGTTCTAATAGAATGAAAACTAAGCTGAGAGACTGAGGTGAAAAAATCAAATTTTCTTTAAAGGGCAATCAATAACTTTGTCCAGTGGTGGCAGTGTTAAGTGTACTCCTCTTCATTCAATAAGAACAGTGTGAAATGTGCTCTCCATTCAGTAGCCACAGCGTGAAGTGCAACATTTTTATGTTTCAGGACCTGATTAAAACTGCACAAAGATATAACCTTGGCTTAGATCTTAAGGCAGCGGCTTATATAAATGCCATCGAGAACATTTTCCAGACCTACAGAGAATCCGGGCTTGGTTACTGAAAACATCAAGGGAGAGAAGTGGATCAAACCTTAAAAGCCTAATTAGCTTTAAGATTTTTCTATGTATTGTATTAAATATTTTGTTTATTCTAATAAATACCATATATTTATATTAAGTGAGCTAGAGTAATTTTAGCATTCAATTAAAACATAGCTCTAAGAAGGCACTCAAAAAATTAATTACACCTGCACAGATAAGTTTGAAATAATCATGGTTCATAATATTTCAAAATTGTTTTGCATTTTTATATAGAAAGCTTGGATTGCAGAACTTAAAAAAAACTTTTGGAATTGACGAAAGATTCCAAAATCACCTTCTTTAATCTAAAAGGCAAAATAAGATAAATATCTTATTAGTCAGCCCTTAAGTTTTTCTTAGTTATTTTAATTGGATCTCAACTCACAAGACCTTTAATAATTGTTCTAAGGTAGGTATGTTTGAACCAGTTGGTGCAGTTGTACTACTCGATTTAATCTGTCTTATTTTCTAATATATAAAATATTACGTATTACATTAAAATTAATCTAGTTGGTATTTTTGTCATCTTGTAAGACAGGCTGGGAAAGAATTATTTTACCCATATTTTATATGTATGAAATAAAGTGCATTAAGCACAAACAATTGGTAATAAATAAAATGATAGAAATATTAGGAAAATGGTAGAGCACAAATGAAAGTAAAAACCCTAACACATATTTACACACACATCAATATTTTGATGCTATTATAGCATCTTCCTCAGGAAGAACAGATAATAGCATCAAAATATTGATGTGTGTGTAAATATGTGTTAGGGTTTTTACTTTTATTTGTGATCTACCATTTTCCTAATATTCTATCATTTTATTTATTACTAATTGGTTTTATTCATATTTTAAAATATTTATCATCTGATTTGGAAAATATTTTTTACTACTTTAAGCAGGTTTCATCAGGAGTTAGTTTAGACCAGGTGAACATGATCTGGGATTTTTTTGCAGAGTTTTAAGTTTGTGCTTATATGGTCTTGTAATTTGATATAAATAGCTGTGGCCTTTGATTTTTAAAGGATATATTTCCATTATTGAAGATGCAAGCTAATTATATTTGGTAGATAAACTCTTATTTGCTTTAATAATAAAAGTATAAAATATCCTGCTGTGGCATAGCATGATAATACAATATTATTAATTAAAAGAACACTTAAAAAAAACGATAAATTTTTATTTGTTATTTATTGTTAACTTAGTAATAATGTTTGTCATAACATTTTTATGGCTGAAAAAATATCTTACAAATTCAGCAACATTGATGAGAAATGAAATGATTTATATAAAATTAAAATGTTTCCTTTTTATTAGAGATGTCCTGAATCCTGTTTTTCTTGAGTCCAAATATTAAATAATAATTTAACCTTGATCTTTTGATTCCTCAATCGTCACAACTTTATTTTTTCCATGCATCCAACTTGACATTGAAAATATAAAAGTAGCTATATATTTTTGGATCATATGTACTAATTGAACTAATGTATTAAGGATTAGTAAGGTTGAATTTAGAGGAAGTGTACCAGCATTTGTGTGGTATAGTGTAAAACCATCCTCAGTACACCCGATCTGGATCGAACCCTGATCTCATCTCCGACAGTCTAATCGAGGGGTTGGCAACCTTTTAGTAGTGTTGTGCCAAAATAATATTGCAAAGTTGCTCAAGCGTGCCAACCAACCTAAGGTCCTATAAGCCCAATCATATTGTTTATATTTTCATACTAGTTAGCTGGTATGTACAATTATTAAAACAAATTAGAAGTCAATCATGTAAAATGTAAATGATTGTAACAATGATTCTAAATCAAATAAATTAAATAACTATTATTTCTTGAATATTTAATAATTTAATATAAATCAGATAAAAAGAATAAATACAAGCTATAAATGTATTTTGCGAAATTTAAGTTCTGAAGACATTATTTTGAAATAAAAATAGTTGAATCATTGAAACACAAAACACATTAAAATTATTATTCACATCAATAATTTGGTTAGAAATAAAGGTTTTATATTATTATCATTCAAACCACTTAGCACGCAATTAAAAATCGTTTTGTATGCCTCACTTGGCACGTGTGTCGTAGGTTGCCAACCCCTGGTCTAATCTCTTGCAAGAGTAGCGCCTTAGGTCATGTGACCATCGAAGTTGATATTATTTATTAAAGTAGTGTATTATATTTTCTAACTAGCTAAAAAACTACCCGCTTTGATGGTTGCATGGTCTAAGATGCCACTCTTACAATAGATGGGGGGAATGGTCGGGTGGTTTTCTAGGTTTTATATTATTTTCATTCGAACCACTCAGCACACCATTAAAAATCGTTTTGTCTGCCTCACTTGGCATGCGTGCCGTAGGTTGCCAACCCCTGGTCTAATCTCTTGCAAGAGTAGCGCCTTAGATCATGTGACCACCGAAGTTGATATTATTTATTAAAGTAGTGTATTATATTTGCTAACTAGCTAAAAAACTACCCGCTTTGATGGTTGCATGGTCTAAATGCCACTCTTACAATAGATGGGGGGATTGGTCGGGTGGTTTTCTAAATTGGTTTTCCAATCTCCCTTCGTGCAACTGTGGTTACACTTTTTATAAATCCAACCTTACTCATCCTAAGCCCATTAGCTTAATTAGTACATAGGCATATAGCCCAAACGGGTAGTAAGATGTGAAGTTAGAAAAAACAACTAAACACAATAAAAATTGAAAAAAATACCCATACAAAATAGTCATGTTTGACCTTTTCAAGATCACTAAAACACACATGTCATGTGAGTCCATTAAATACTGGCATTGAAATGGGGGGGGGACAGTAGTAGGGGGAAATAGGAAGTAGTAATGGATACAGTGGAAAACCACCCCATTTCTGAATTTCATTATTTCATTTAAAATTCAAAGCTAGTCAACTGGCATTTTAGAGCTAATAATCAAATGATCAAAAATTGTAGCATTTAAATTGATTCACTATTATTTCAATCATAAGACATCCCTAATGTATATATAAATTTTCCCATCAATTTAAAAGACAAGAATATTTAAAAGTTTAATATAATGACTACGGTTATAAGCATTATTGCTCAGCTATTAGATGAGATGACAAGAGAGAGTAAAATTCAAGAGTTTTGTTCAAACCTTTCTCCTTGATATACGAGGTTAGCCATCATAATGAAGGACATACAGCTTCAAGAACATAAAATATTGAGTAAGAGAGGTAAACAACTCAAATAAACAAGAGCATTTTCAATGTCTTAACACAGTACAGGAATTTAGCTAGTATCCTTGCTTTGTTTTTAACTATCTTGAACCTATTGTGTTTCACTAATTGATCATCTAAGATGAATCTCACTTTACAATAATTAATCAATTTTTAACTATCATTCTTAACCATTTCCAATTTTCTCCCTTAAGTGTTTGTACTTTCATCGTCAAGGAAATTGCTTTGAACAGTTTACACTTTTTGCCAAAGTGTTTTGATAGAACGAAAACCAGGCCTATGAATTAAATGATAGGGGTTGGCAACAATTATTCTATACATTCCCTGAAAGTTTTAAACAAATTACAGATTCTATGGAGACACTAGGAGGCTGTATAATGTGTTTAGAAGTGACACTTAACGCTTTAGTACGGTGAATGTCATGTGTGATGGATACTACATACACAAAATACACACACCAGCCATAATATACATGTTAAGTACAATGTGGTTAAAGGTTCCATTTCTTGCTAGAACTGATTATGTCAGGCTCCTTAAGGAATACAAATAGTTAACTAGGTTTGACTGAAAGTTTAAAAACCAACACACTTATATAGTGCATCAAAGAACATATCAACACCAATTTTACTCTAAGTTCTTCAAGCAAAGTTTATCAAGATGAAAAACAAAATAATTGTCTTTAGTCTTAAAGAAGTCAGAGGTTGGTGAACACTTTCTTTTTAATGTGTTATTATTTATGTACTGTTTCAACAATTTTCTATTTTGGCAGTACTAGGGTGTTAGTTACCAGCTTACTTTTTTATTGAATTACTCTACCCAGGTTACTGTACTAGATATTCATCCTACTTTAAATTAGGATCTAGGCTAGTGATTTTATTCAAATAACATTTAATGTGATCAAATTATAAACCTTAAGGTGGATATGTAGGAAACACGAGAACATTTTGCAGTTTTTATACCAAAACATTTTTTTGGTGAAAAGCAATCAAATATTGCTTCAGTATAATTTTATTCAAATGGTGATATCAACAGTTGTAGAATATGTCATGAGCATAGCGGTATTAGATGACAAACATTTTAGATGAAGAGAAAAATTAGTCATTAAATTCCAGGACATCCTTGACAGATATTCAAGAAATGTTGAGTCCACCATGTGTAGAAAATTAAACTCTATATTAGTGTTGAAGCAATATTTTTTTTATATTGACCAAAACAAGTTTTGATGTAAGATCTGTAAAAGGAAAATTATTATAAAAAGAAAATCCCTTTCTTGCATCCCCTTCATCGCCACCTTAAACAATTAAGATTGTATCCACAATTTAAAGAAATGTGAACTATCATTTCAATTTTACATTGCAGAGCTGTGGAGTATAACCTCATACTCTATGTCAACACAGCCTACCGTATTTAACACTAGAAGGCAGGTTACTTGCTTGGTCTTGCCCTCCGACTACCATGCAGACAAGACCAGAGTTCTAAGCTACACCCTTCCATTCGGCTTCTTGACCATGAAGGTTCATTGGACTAACAGATTAAATAACAGTCTTCAAAAATGTCTGAATGTGGATTCCAGTTTGTTTTTGATAAAGCAACTCATCACTGCAATGTTCAATAAATGGGTCAAACTGAAATAATGTAACCAACCCTGATCACAAACCAGAGCAGCAAACAGTACGCTTCCAGAACATCCAACATGAAAGGATAGGGTTCAAGAACAAAAGGGACGAAGAATTTCAAAGGGTTTCATGCTAGTCCAATAAACCTTTATGGTCGAGAAACGGAATGGAATTGTGTAGCTTAAAACTCTGGTCCCGCCTGCATGGAAGATAGCATGGTCTGCCCTTTGGCATTACACATGATAGGCTCAGAGGCTAAGAGCGTGCGGTGACATTAGGTCATACTCCACAGAACTAAATCATAATTTTGAAAATGATATTTACCAATGATTGTTTTAAGTTGTAATCATATAAACACAAGTTTCACATACTTAATGTGATAGGACAAACTACACCCTTCTAAACCACATTAGGAGCAATAGCCAAATGGAAGAAACCAAGAGAGTTTCATTTAAATTATTTTGAGAATGAGTTTTGTCCATACCCTGTCCTCCATTATCTTGAACACACTAGTGGCTGGTGTGGTAGGTGGAGTGAAGTCCAACATGAAAGGATAGGGTTCAAGAACAAAAGGAACAAAGAATTTCAAAGGGTTTCATGCTAATCCACTAAACCTTCATGGTCGAGAAACGGAATGGAATTGTGTAGCTTAAAACTCTGGTCCCGCCCGCATGGAAGATAGCGTGAAATGCCCTTTAGCATTACACATAATAGGCTCAGAGGCTATGAGCGTGCGGTGACATTAGGTCATACTCCACAGAACTAAATCATAATTTTGAAAATGATATTTACCAATGATTGTTTTTAAGTTGTAATCATATAAACACAAGCTTCACATACTTAATGTGATAGGACAAACTACACACTTCTAAACCACATTAGGAGCAATAGCCAAATTGAAGAAACCAAGAGAGTTTCATTTACATTATTTTGAGAATGAGTTTTGTCCATACCCTGTCCTCCATTATCTTGAACACACTAGTGGCTGGTGTGGTAGGTGGAGTGAGGAGTTAAAGGGGGATGCACCTAGATGGGGGAAAATAGTGATACAACTGACATCAACAAGTTAAAATGCCAGACCAGCCTCTTTATACGTTGTGAAGATCTTTTCGATGGAGTTAACGTATGCTGCTGTTCTCAAGTCCAGACCTAGATTGAACTTCATTGCAGTTTTCATAATGGCCTGACAACACACAAAATAAATAATAACTGTAGCAAAAAACAAACATGGCATTTATTCATTTTGTTTTTTGTTAAAAAATAATAAAAATAACTTTCAGAAATGTGTCTAATGTGAATCACACCTATTAAGTAATTTCATTTTAGATTTAGCTTAAGCTCAATAAACACAAGGTTGTGTAATACTAAATTTCCTCATATTTGTGGGACTTCCTGACCAGTCAGTCACAGGTATCCAATAATAACCCAACCTTACTCACCCTAGCAGACCGTTCCATGGTGTAGTCAAGACCAGAGTGCACAATATCCTTTTCTGAGGCGCCAGAGATCCTCTTCTGAAAGGATTCCGAGGGTGTCACTGGGATTCTTCCCCCCACCCTTCCAAACCTTCGTTCTAAGGACTCCTGCACAGACTCTGGAGATAACAAAAAACACAAAATAGGTAGGGCTCTGCGAGTGCTCAAATTTCGAGCGTTGAGCTGAGCTTGTCACTAAAGCTCAGGATCAAGATCAAGAGGAGAAGAGTGGTGGAAAGATAAAGGAAGATGGAGATATTTTACTAAACTGACCCAGACACAGGCTGGTAATAGTTGATGATGATGATGATGATGATGATGATGATCGAAAGTTTTTGGGGCTAGTCATTTTCAAGCTTCATTTTGATGTACACACAAATATATTTAAAAAAACAACACATAATGGTAAGTATAGTCTATTTAATTTAGATAATATCGGCAGTTTCATTCAGGTATTTAAAAAATTGTCAAAAAGAATGTAAAATTTCATAATAACATACTAAGAGCTCTAAAACTACTTTCTACCAGTAAACTAATTCAACATTGTCGTCCATTTTGAATTACCCTAATTGAAGTTGCAATGCCATGACAAGAGAATAAAAATTAAAATAGCTAAATAGATCAGTAAATACTTGTATAGTTATATTTTTACTAGTTTTACATAGTCCTTTTCAAAAAATATAATTTCAGCTAAAATAAATTTAACATACAGAATACATATTGTTTTATAGCTTAGGTTATTTAAAACATGTATTAGTACGAAAGTTTGTGAATTATGTTGATTAACCTGTCTAAAATCAACGTTGATCAATATTGAAAAAAATATGTTACCTAACTTACCATTTTTAAATAGCTAAAGCATATTTTTAGGTATGAACATCAACTTTTATAGGCATTAAAAATTTAATTGAAATAAATTTCTTGTGAGAGCCTATATAAGGTTCAAATACAACTGCGCATTTATTAGAATCGGAACAGAAAAAGTGATCATGCGCGATTATTACATTAAGGACTACTAAAAAAATATGAGACATTTCAAATTTCTGGTGGTTTGTTAATATTACGTTTTCTTATCGAGCCATTAAAATTACGGATCCTTATTTTGGAGTAATATTAGCTCATTTAAATGTCAATGTTACCAACTATTTTGTAATTCTTAATGTAATTTTAATATCTTAAATATATGAGTGTTGAAACAATTTTAATTACTTTTTTTACTTTATTTTTGCATTCTTATTTTTAAATCATATTTTGTTTTTTCTAAGTCAAAAACCAATATTTTTATTTTTAAAAGTATTTGCTTTTATAAAAATAAGTGTCACTCTTATTTTAAGACCATGTGTTTTTAATTTTTATAATCTCACATTTTAAAAATGTATTTACATTTTTTGTTTGTTTTGACTAGTGACATTTTAAATATATTATTTTACTTATAAAATAAACATATATAATACACTTTATTTTAAAATTATGGCTATACTCAAACTTGACTATAACTCAGAAACTTTTTGAAATACTTGACTTGAAAGAAAAAACCCAAGCATGCTATATAGGCTATGTAGTTCTAGCAAAAAGGTTACTCTACCTTTAAAGAAAATACAGTTTTTTCTTAAAAAAAAAACATTGTCTGAATTAAAGACTGGTATGTTAAATTCTGAATTCATTTTAAAAACAACATTAATCCATAATGATGTGTGCAGTCAGTTTTCAAAATTCATATAACATCAATTAAATATATATATACATCAGCTTCATTTTCAGTTTTATATATATATATATATATATACACACACACATATAACTGTAAATGAAGCTTATGTACTGAAAACCACCCATCAAACTCAAGAGTTGATGTAATTACGCTAAATACATGAAGTAATCATCATCATCATCATAATCATCATAATCATAATCATAATCATCATAATCTGTTTTCAGGCTGTGGATAGGTCTGTTTAGTAAAATGCCTCCATCTTCCTCTATCCTTCCCCCTTTAATTCATTCCATATTTATTCTCTCAATTGCACACTTTCTGTTATCTGCTCCACTATCTTTTTCTTTGTCTCCCTTGAGGTCTTTTTCCTGGGTACTTTTTTCCCATAATTTTATTTGATAGGAGATTCCAAAAAAAGTTTGGATTCAACAATTACAAAGCTTTACCGCTAAAATAATCAGTTGATGGTCAATTATTCCCATTCTGAGCTGTTATGTAAATTAAAAATAGATATTCATGTGAGAAAATATGAAGTAGTTGAAATGTAAGTTGTGATAACTTGAATGATCAGATTAAAAATAAATATTATAAACAATTGTGCAATAAAACATTTAGCAAGTAGTTTTAGTGCATAGTTATATAAATAACCATATTATAATAATTTTTTAGGCATGACATAATTTACATAAAATATTCTAGCTTTTATTTGTATTCGATAAGAGTTTGCTTGGAATCGAAAAAGTGAACTTCACACACCCCTATACTTAGGTATTATCTCACTTTCCATCCTCATGACATGACCATACCACCTTTCATCTTTCTAGGATAACTTCATTCAGTCTTCTTTTTCTCCTCAAAACCTTCATTTCCATGGCCTCCACTTTCTTTGTCGCGCTTACATTCAATGTTCATGTTAATGCTGCATGCGTGACAGTGGGTATAAGTTATTCACGAGCTAAGTTTACCTGGATGACAGCTCAAAGTGTTACTAGAAGTAATCCCTAATATATCATTATGCCAACAGCTGACATCTTATCACTTTAGATGACTGTAATGAAAAAAGATGGTAATATTATAATGTGATAGTTAACCACAATAATTTTGGCCAATATTATTTATATATTTATTTGAGGTCGGATACAAAGTTTATTTATAGTTTTATTCCACTTAAAAAAAATATTCACACCACTTTCACAAAAACTTCTAATGAACATTGCTTCAAAATGGCGACTGACGAATCTAAACCATATGATTGAACATGACGGTAAACAAGTTTTTACAATGATGCAAACACGCAGTGGATGAAAATATTTTATTCAGTTAAATATTTCAAAATATGATAACATAATCATAAAATCGTTTATTGTATGTAAAAAAATGACAAGAATATTTTCTTTTTTAAGTAAATACGATGCCTGTATTAAAAGGTATTGATGTGTGCACTATATTAAACATATCAATAATGTTCCTAAACGAAAAATAAGTACTTTTAATTATGTTTAAAATATTGTTTCGAGTTGGACAAAAAGAAATTATTTAAAAAAATGAAATAGTATGAGAAAACTTAAGTTTACGTTATTTTAAATGTAATATATAACAGGTTATTAAAGATCTTTACATTTATAACAAAAACTGTAATCTTTTACAAGTGTTGGCAACCCAAAAACTAAACATATGATTTTCGAACTGTCATCCAGGTAAAAACCTATTGTGAATGGAATATACAAGGTACAACACTTCCTTAAATATCAAGAGTACTTCTCTTCTCCATAACATACACACCTTAAGAACAACTCCCTCTGCTGCCCCTTTTTTATTAGTTTTTCTTTACTCCCACCCTTCGCCTCATTCATGCTTCCAAGATATTTTACGCTATGTAATTTTCTCAGCTCTGTACCATCCAACTTTATATCTTTACTAAGCTTTATCCTCTTCCTTGTCGTTGCCATCACTTCACACTTTGTCACGCTAAATTTCATTCCACTCTCTTTCACTCCTCATTCCATTCCTGTAGCTGTTCCTGTATTCTCTCTAAATGCATGAAGTGTTGTTTCAAAAACTCACCAAGCAAGTGGTAGTTGGACTCGCGCTCATACTTGAAAGTGAGTCTCCCATATGAGACGTGATTCAAATTCTTGAGCCACTCGAAAAAGGAGACTGTGACACCACCGGCATTGATGTACAGATCTGGTATGATAAGGATGTTTCTCTCCAGCAAGATCTGCTCGGCCGCCGGAGTTGTGGGTCCATTGGCAGCCTCCGCTATGATCTGTTACAACAACACAACTCAGGAAGCTTGGGATAGATCACTTGGGTAGAGTGTTGTTTAAAGACAAAAACAGTACTTCAACTTTTATTACGATATTGACTTTAACTAACATGTTTAACACTATGGTTATTAACTCTCAAATTTTATATAGGGAGGAATAGAGAAGTAGTTTAGAGTAAGTGAACCTGCATTAGCACGGAGAGGTGATGTGAAAATGTCAGTGATAAATTTCTTAAGGAAAATCAATTGAGATTCAAACCTTTATCACAAACTTGAAAGATATTAGTCAGAGAATTACTAATTTAAATCCTAGAATAATGAAGGATATTTGAGATCTGAAAACACAAGAAAATCTCTGATAAAAAATTATTTTTTTTTCTGCCCAAAATTTTATTATGATTTTTGTTTAGCCATCCATTATAATGGTATAATGGATCAGCTCAATATAATTATAAGGCAAACATAACAAATGAGCCCTAGACCATTTATTTCGCTTAAATGAATATGAATTCATAAAAAAATAAGAAATGTTAACATTAAGCTATGATTTCTATTTTCTATCGCAGCTTTAGCATTTATAAAAATAAATAAAAATTGAAGGGAAAAAACATAATGTGGGGAAGTTGGCCTTTCATGTTTTCTAAGATTTAAGTTAAAGGTTTATAGCTAGTTAAAAGAATGATTTTTATATATAAAAGTGAAAAAAGTGGATACGACCCATTTCCAGATGATACAATGATGGCACAAACCTTGGCTTGGATCCTCCCTGCGTTCTCGGAGGTGATGACCTTCATCCATCGCAGCGGGGATGAAGATCTCACAGGGCTCGAACATGAGATTCTCACCCTCATAAGGTTTAGCTCCCGGGTAGCCAACTATGGAACCTGTTTCATTACGAAAGTCCTCCAGTTGCTACGAACATAGTAATAGAACACCCGTGTCAACATATTTAAAAAACTGTTTTCTTAACATCTTCATATAAAAGTTATTAATGATTCAGATTTCTGATAAATGAGATTACAAATCATGTCAAACTGAGATATTTTTTTTGTTAGCATAGCATATTACTATTTGTTTGGACAGTTTGAATGTTTATACTAATGAGCGAGGGGTGGTGGTATTCTTAAAAAAGGAAATGCACCGAAATTGCATAAAGGGAGACTGGAAAACCATTTAGGAAAAACCAACCTCACTGCTGTGACCAGAATTCAAAACTGATCTTCCAATCACCAGAAATCCAGTATAATGAGAGAGTGACAAACATGTGTGATGAAATATTTCCCCCCACATCTTAATAACTGTTTGGGATTCACACATACATTATTATAATAGAATAGGGATGAAGAAAGTAAGATTTAAAAAAAATATACCCATATTTACATGGAGGGAGAGTAGGAAGCTATTTAAGAAAAAAACCCATCAGTACACCCAATTGGGATTTGATCCTTGATATTCCTGTCAACGATAATTAGGTCCAAGAGAGTGACACCTTAGACTATGCGGCCATCATTGCAGGTGAGCTCAGTATTATACATGTTTGTACTTATTTGTTATTTTAATATCTTTTCTCAATAACACTTTTTTATATTTTGACCCTAGCCCTTAAATTAAGGGTAGTTAACTGACAGGTGATTTTTGAAAATATAAATTTTTCAAAAATGGATATAGAAATTTTGGTAAAATAGATACCATATTTGAGAGTGGTTGACCTGAAAAATAACACTGTATTCTTGTTTTTGGATAAAATTTTCTATAGGAGTAGTTTATTGATTATTCATTTTTGAAAATTTATTCATGGGATATGTTCGACATAACAAATGAAAATATTTATTTGATTTTCAAGGTTGTTTAGTGATTCTTTACAAATTGAATATTTTTGAAAATCTCTCTTGCAATTTGGTTCAAACTTGATTTCTGGGGACTATTTTACACAAGAAATAATAATGTAATATAAATGTTTACTATTCTTAAATAAAGTATTAAAATAATTGTTTACTTATTACAAATTTTATATATATATAAATAAACAAGGCCTTTGAGCTTTTGTTAGAAATTGATATATGGGAATTGTTTTTTGTGATAAATAAGAGTATATTTTTATTTTTACAAAATTAAATAGTTTGAGGGTAATCTAGAATTAACTTATATTTTTTTAATTTGAAATATATTGAATAATTTTGTTTAGAATCTATATGATTGTCTTTATTGTGATTAACAAAATACTGGCATGCCTGTTTTTTTTAGAGGAAAACTTATTCATAGGTAGTTTAATAAAAACAGATTTTTGAAAAAGTATTTTCCAAGCTTTAATATGAGAGTTTGTACAGTTGTGTCATATATTCTTATAAATTAAAATTTAATATGGTCTAGGTTCCAAAGAAGTGCAATATCAGCTTACCTTGGGATCAATCCCCTCAGGGTTGAAAATGGAGCCATCCCTCTCAATGATGCCAATACAAGTCGCCCCAGCACGATGCAGATAACGCATGGTGTGGAGACCCACGTTACCAAAACCCTGAAAAACAGTAGATCTTATAGTTTCACTTTTATGTTTTTGTGGGTCATTAACAGTTTATTGGAAGATTATGAGAGAAGAACTCCACTTTCATTTGGGAAATAAGAATGTAGGAATTATTGTTTTATTGGTGCCGCCAGTTGAGCTTGACTACTTGGTCAACCAATCATAGCATAACCATAGCTAATCATAGCTAACCGTTATTCCAAAAATAACTCTCTGATGACAATCAGTGGTGATAGCCAGTACTTTACACATGTACCTAAGGAAGAATTGTTAGCTGACACTATTCAATACAGGTGACTTAAAACTCTTACCTGAACAATGAAGGTCTTGCCGCCCCAGCCTGGCGTTGTCCCGATCATGGACATGTAATTGGCCTCATTGATGAAGTTCTCAATACCGTGGAACACTCCACGCCCCGTCGCAGATATACGCCCATGGATACCACCCTGGTTGATGGGCTTGCCCGTCACACATGCATGGGCATTAATGTCTTGGTGACCTTTGTACAGAAGAATAAAATTGTTTGTGAATCCCATTTTATATAGAATTTGAAACTTAGCAAAAAGGTTAAAAAAAGAAGCTTTCCAGCGAGGTTATTATCACCCCAACCAACTTAGTTATGATTATGTTGACATTAATTGTTATGTTCCTATATGAAAAAAATAGTAACTTTTTTTTTTATTTTTTTTTTGCTACAATGTGAAAACTCATCCAATTAAGTGGTAAATTAATGGCATAGAGTTTGCTTGTTAGATTTGCACTAAAATGGTGTTGAGCTCCTATAGGCCTAATTAGCAGCATAATTGCTTCAATTTATTTGTTTTAGATCCTAGAATCTTGAATATCCTTCATGATTCAAGGGATTCAAAGATTTGAAATTTAATTTCAAATATGATGGTGGTTGGTTGAACCATAAGTATTTCTCACTCTTTAAGAAATTAACTAATGTTTTTGGTGCTACCAAAAGATTGTAAAGCAAATACTAAAGCATTCATTTAACATTACTGCTAACTAAGGATTGAAGGTATGATAAACCAATTTGAAGTAGCTTAGTTACCGATAGTTTTAGCGTAAGTGTCTGCAATCCAGGACATTTCTCGCTCTCCTGTACCCATGTCTGGTGCCGGGACATCCACGCCAGGCCCTGTGGGACAAAAAATATCAGTAAAGAGAACAAAAGATAACAGAAAACAGATAATTTTGTAATCGAAGGTCATGCTTGAATAAACCAATCAAATCTAAATGAGGTTATACACTTGCCAAAAATAATACACTTTCCCTCTACAAATATTTCTACATGCTACTTATAGTATTTGTAATAAAACGAAAACCAAGCAGTTGTTTTATTTACTAATGAAAGAAATTACACCAACATTCAAAGATTGAATGGAGACTAGAATAGACCTAGGAAATTTTACAAATATTTGAAAACGTCGAATAATCAGGGATAGACTATAGTTTATATTTGTGCACATGTTTTTATTCTGGGATGGATTCATAACACATGTTCAGACATCTGGAAGACTGATGTTCACACATTATGAAGCAATAGAGAGGAGAGAACAAAGTGTAAACAACTCTGAAACTAGGGTGTTATTTTTTGCTGCATTTCACTAATCTGTTCAAGTTGTACACATTGATATTCATTATGTTAATGGGGTAAGGATGATGAAGGTAAGGTTTGAGAGGAAATGTACTTGCATTTGCACAAAGGGAGAGTAAGAAACCATTTAGGGAAAACTACCCTCAGTTAATTTTGCCAGGAGTCAAATTCTGAGATCTCCATTACTGAGAAACCAGACTAGATAATCCTGAAATTTAGATCATGTGCCTAATTTTTAGGGTTAAAACATTAAACAAGACACCACAGCTATGCTTGGGCTAGCATAAGTATCTGTTGTTAACATTCCCGAGCTACACTTGGGTCCTCTTTTAAATGTTCACATACGCAATTACACCGAGATACGCTTGGGTATAGTGTTCTGTAGATGTTTCCTAAGACTGTCTTAGTTCATAAAACAAACTAGGGGGCAGCACTAGATGGTTTTGTGAAAACTGCACCTTAACATTGTGTGTGCAGACATTAAGGCCACACTAAGGCAAATTATCGCTAGGCCTAAATGTATTTTTTTTAAATTTAATTTGTAATTCATTTATGATTATTTTTTCTAGCTTTTGTAACAAAATGTGTACAAATCTTTTTTTTATTTAATTTTTCTTCTATAAAACAAAATAAAGTCCATGCAAAATCTGAAAGATTATAAATTACACTATAATAAACACACAAAAAGGAGTATTATTTATGAATAACTCCCTTTAAGAATGTGACAGGTTGCATGAGGTAGGGTTCAATCACAACAAGACATATTGAGGGAGTTTGTTTCTAATGTCTTTTCATATTTTCAGTTTAAGTTGGAAAATTATGGTGTATTGTCTACATACTATAGTAGTTATAATAGAAAGTCCAAGCTATTAGTAGGGGTCTGCAACATTAAGGCATAAAGAGCTATTTTACAAAATGTGTTTTACTCTGGGTGCGCCAAGAAAAATGTCAATTTTTATATTTGAATGTTCACCTTTTATTTATGTATTTATCAGTGACAAGTTGAAAGTATATATAGATTTTAAATGTAAGTAACAAAACATAAACTATAATATTACCATTCTTGAGATTTAAATATACAAGCCTCAAATTTTGAGCCATGTTACAAAGTGGTCTTATTGTTAAACACTTATTTATGAAGATATAAATGGAATAATATATTGAGGACTAATGATGAACAGATAACAAAGAAGTTTAATTTCAAATAAACTCGACAAACATCCTGTTATGTATCAAACAAAACTATTTAACAAATAAGTACAAAATTACAAAATATATGGCAGGTGCCTAAAATCTATTTAATGAAATAAAAACAGGCTAGTTTTCCTCCTTCAATTAAAATAAATAGCAAATTTGTCAAGAATATGTCATGCGCTATTTTAATGATAAAAATTATATGTTAAATGAATACTATTTTTTTTGTATTGAATTACAGAAAATTACAAAGGATTATTAATAGAAATTATGGGTTTATACTATTTCTAGTGAACCTTGATTTAGTCATACCAACATCATCTGAAACGTGATCTAACAAACATGCAGATTAAGACGTCAGTCTCGCCTGGTTTACCAGTGATGGGGTGGTTGGGTTTCAAATCCTTACCAGGTGTGCCAAGGATTTTTTCCCGAATGGTTTTCCACTCTACCCAATGCAAATGCAGGTATATTTCCTCTATATTATACCTTACTCATCTCTGCCTGATTAGTGTAAATATACAATAGCCTGGATTGGGATTAGAACGGGTATTCAAAAAACAAAATTGGTAACGTAATAATTGTAGCTGAGGTGTAGAATTATGTGGTTTCCATTTAGAATTAATACCTAAGTTGCATAATGCTCAAAGTGTGTGCAAACACCAGATTGGTAACAAAAGCAAGACCCCTTTGGTCAGTGGTCACATACCAATGAACCCCTTCTTTGCGAGTTCCAGGGTGAACCTGCGGGTGATCTTCTCCAGTTCGTGTTCACTGTAATCTTTGGGACTGAGTTTCAACCCAGCCTTGCCACCGCCAAATGGAACATCCACACATGCACATTTGAAAGTCATGAGGGCTGAGAGCGCCTTCACCTCATCTCTTGTCACATCCTCGGAGAAGCGGATACCTGCAATAATGCAGGACAGAAACCATAAAACAAACAGTACAAGA
>CABFOV010007779.1:0-19363 GCA_902141375.1 Timema poppense
GGTGATAGTGAGTATGAGGGTGATAGTGAGTATGAGGGTGATAGTGAGTATGAGGGTGATAGTGAGTTGGAGGGTGATAGCGAGTATGATGGTTATAGTGAGTATGAGGGTGATAGTGAGTATGAGGCTGATAGTGAGTTGGAGGGTGATAGCGAGTATTATGGTGATAGTGAGTTTGATGGTGATAGTGAGTATGAGGGTGATAGTGAGTATGAGGGTGATAGTGAGTTGGAGGGTGATATCGAGTATGATGGTGATAGTGAGTATGAGGGTGATAGTGAGTTGAAGGGTGATAGCGAGTATGATGGTGATGGTGAGTATGATGGTGATAGTGAGTATGATGGTGATAGTGAGTATGAGGGTGATAGTGAGTATGATAGTGATAGTGAGTATGATGGTGATAGTGAATATGAGGCTGATAGTGAGTTAGGGTGAAAGCGAGTATTATGGTGATAGTAAGTATGATTGTGATAGTGAGTATGAGGGTGATAGTAAGTATGAGGGTGATCGTGAGTTGGAGGGTGATATCGAGTATGATGGTGATAGTGAGTATGAGGGTGATAGTTAGTATGAGGGTGATAGTAAGTATGAGGGTGATAGTGAGTATGAGGGTGATAGTGAGTTGGAGGGTGATAGTGAGTTGGAGGGTCATATCGAGTATGATGGTGATAGGGAGTATGAGGGTGATAGTGAGTATGAGGGTGTGAAACCAGTGGAAACTCTTAAACCTAACTTAAGCCAAACTAACCAAACCCTGGTGACCGTTGGGGTAATTCCCCTTTCGGGAAAAATACCCAAAGTACTAGCCGGGAGTCGAGAACTAGACCTCTAAGCTCAAAGTCAGGTGCACTGAACACTACACCACAGGGCCGGTTATACCTAAAGCAAATGGTATATATCCCCATAACATTCCACCTTCATCATCCTTACCTTGTTAGTTTAAATATACGGATAGAAGATGGGTAGTAAAACGTTGCGTGTACTAAAATAGAATTAAAAACATTTCACCTGTTAGCAAAAAACAAAAAAAAATATCACCTGCTTCAACAGAGTCCTTAAAAGTTCAAACACAATGTTTAACATGTAATCCTTAATTACCTATAAGGCTTCCTCTGACATTTCCATAAATCCTTTCACGAGATATCGAACTGTTGCACGTCAAATTCGGCTTTTTTGTTTTCAACCTAACTAATTTTACTTTTACTGAGCTCTTTATTTTATTTTATTTACATAATACAGAAACGTTTTGTTGGGCTAATTCACACCAGCTAGTTCAAAATTATTTGCTCTAAACTGGTTTTTTTAAGTTGACTAAATATATTTTGACTTAATTTATTTTCAAAACTTTCAAAGACGTTATTTGTTTACTTTAAAGCATATCATGTCATTGGACTAGAAAACTGTTTCTGTGATGTTTAGATATTTCACCCGCATTTCGTTTTTATATTTCATCCCAAAGTGTATATTATACTCAATCACTGGTGTGATGTTCTTTCAAGGTGTAATCATACACAGATGTTCCGGCCTTAATCAATAGAGTGAACTTTTATTATTTTATTTGATATATAACGTGCTGTCAATCTCGGTAGTCTTGAGGTAAAGTGCTCGCCTCAGAGCCCAACGTACTTGGGTTCAAACCCATCTTGCGTCAATGGATTTTTCTTGCGATATAAAAATACGTAGCACAACTTCCTTCGGAGAGTAAGTAAAGCCGTCGGTCCCATGTCAATTGTGGCAAGTAAAAGAATCCTTGAAGACCTGTGAAAATACCCTTCCCTGCAAAATTGGTGTATCTTTACGTGACCGCTCATAGAAATTCTCGTGTACTTAAATAATCAATCAGGTCATAAAGTTAAATATCGCAAATAAATAAAACTAACGTACACTTTCTGGACCCACAGATTATATCAGCACACACGCTTTAAATTAACTTAAATCTACAGAAGACACAGCATCCAGCCTTCGGAGATGAATGCAAATGAGCAGTTTACCCTGTGAGGGGCACTTGTTTGTATGCTGATAACACTTCCCCTTTTCCACTAACGAGTATAAACCCTCACTTTATCATTTGCGCCTAGACAGCATTGATCTGCATTTCACAATTACATTTTTCTTGTTTCCTATTCTAGATAGACAAATACTACTATGGAATTTTTTAATTTACATCCTGGCAGGAATACTCCTACAGGACATTTTTGAGACCAGGCCATGTAGCTTGAACATGAGATGATTTTAAAATAATGTGCTTACAAAAAAAATACTATGATTACTTTTCAAGATCAAACTAATTATACGGTGCTTCACAAAAATTTTCTCTATCTCTTATCTTAAAATATAGATATTTACTAAAAACCCTTCTAAGATTTGGGAAAAAAAATAATATATACTGTTACAGGAACATTGAGAAAAATAATAATCTTTGACCACTAAGGTACATAGCAATCAATTTAATATTAAAAAACACATTTATTTACATATATATATATATGTGTGTGTGTTGTGTATGATTATAGCTCAGAAATGATTGGTTTTATAAAAATATATTTCAAATAAAAGATTTTTATCTTTAATAGTACTACAACTTTACAATAATAAGTTATTTCATATATCACAAAGTTAAGGCAATATGATCAAAATTGGCTATTTACGCTTATGTAAAGCACTCTCAAAGTCATTTTTATAGGAAAATGAGAGTTGACGTTTTGTTTTTAAAATTAAATTTGCGCCTAGATAAGAATGTTAATATAATTAAAGCAATTTTCTATAAAATTGATTTTCTCTCTTTATGCTTTTCAGTAAACTACCATTAATTTTAGGATTGGATATCTGATTACAAAAACTCCTCTGGAAAACCTTATGAAACCCCTAAATACCAAGTTTTAGCTCAATCGGTAAAATATTTTTGAATATAGGCAGAGATATAGACATAAAGACAGATTGCATCGTGAAAACCACTTTTCTCGGTTTCAGGGGGTCATGAAACGTCAACATTTATCAAAATCTCTAGTTCGATTTTTTTTGACCATCACAATAATTCTCTCTCCGAGGGGGGGGCGAGGTAATGTAACACTAACTTTGTGACAATGTAAGACAATTTATTAGAATTATTTAAGAATCTATGTTTTTTTATTGTTTAAATGTTTCTTCTTTAAAACCCGTTGAATAAAACGTAACTACATTAAGATGGGGAAATACTATATTTACTTGCTGTTACGTGACAGATTTTTTTTCCTGATCAGCATGCATCTATTCCTTCATAATATATCGCGTAAAATGAGTTGAATTACAAACAAATCAAATATTTTCGCTTCATATTGTTTTGATCAACCAGAAAAAGAAGTCTACTTTTCACAGAGACTCTATGGCTTGAATAAAGATGATACGATAATTAAGGCAGTGGCAGATGCAGAATAATTGTGACGTAAGAGATGGATCTAAAAAATTAGTTTACACCGGGAGCGCGAAGGTAAGCTACTGAAGCAAGAAATTAAACGCCAGTAGTTAGACTCATGTAAACAACAGTTTTATCTATTCCGGTAGAAGAGCAAGTGGAGTAAAAACACCATTGTAAAATTTGTTGGACCTTACAGATAAAATTGTTGTTTGTGGACTGGGTAGCGTACATTATAGAAACCAAAATACAAGAGAAAACTACGGAACTAAGGAACTATAAACACATTTCTGTCCCTCTTATGTTTAATTATTCACCTTCCTTTTTCAAGGAATTGCCAACATCCAAGCTTGAACAATTAGAGGTAGTCTTGTCTTTTTCAAGGCTAGTATATCCACTTTGTGACTGCAAACAACATACACTAAGTAAAATAATAAGCAGGTGTGGACAGTCATTTGAATGACTACTGACTTCTAAATGGATGATGTCAGAACTTGCCTTTGCACTCGAACGATGTAAACTATCCTCCAAAACTAGGGCCACCCACCAACTTGAACAGGAGAACGGCTTTAGAAGATACTTAGAGAGGGTTTCCGTGTTATACTAATTAGGAAGGTGGGTAATATTTGATCATGTGTAACTAGCTTTCCTTTAGAAATAATAATTAGTATCTTAACGTGGCATGGCATAAGATAAACCAAAATAAACTACTTTTCCTTCTACATGATGCGGCAATGGGATTTGACCTTTCTTGTAATGTTATTTTGGAGAACTTTTGGTTGGATAAAAAAATTAAACACCTACATTTGAAAAACAACTGTACATTGCAATTTATTAATATGTTTTTATTTAAAAAAAAATACTTTTTTCATTGAACTTAATTATAACAGATACAATTTTGTTCGCTGTTCCATTTTATGTAATGATTTTCTTTTATTTATCTGTAGATATGTAAATTTACCTCGTATGACATGGCAAATATGTTCAGAATATTTGCATTTCCATTAAATTTGTCAATGAAATGTCCACAGAATGTCAATTGAGATATTTGATCGATGTTTGTCGTCTTGCTGCCTAGATCTCCCGATAGCCTACAGAAAATCGCATCACGACCTGTCAGCTTGTTTGAGCTGTACTACCTGCGTATGCTAGGTGCTAACCGGTGATGTAGAGAGTACTAATAAAGGCCAGTGTTTTGCAGTTTTTATATCAACACTTTTTTTTTGTCAAAATAAATTAGATAATACTATAAATATATACATTTTTCAATTTTCTTCACGTGTTGATATCAACAGATGTTGAATATCTGTCGAGTGTGGCCTGGAGTTTATTGAAATATTTTTCATTTCATTTAAAAATGGTGCCCTCTAATGCTGCCATGTTTATTACAGATAATCAACAACTGTTGATATCACCGTGTGAAGAAAATTAAATCATATGTTTATATTGGAGAATTATTTGATTTATACAGCTCAAAAAAGTTTTACTAGAAAGAACAACAAAAATAACGAGTCTTAAATTAAATTTCCTGCACTCCCAAATTAACATTTTTATTTTTTATTGAGAAATCACTTATTCTAAGAGAGAATAACAAACAGGAGGATAGATAAAGTTACATAATTAAGAATTTCATGATTTGTATGCATTCCCAAACATATTAAAGATAATCTAGGCGCGCTGGATGAGGTGGGTGGTCATGTGACGCGTATGGGAAATTACATAAATGTACACAACATTTTAGCTGAGAAACCTGAAGATACAAAACCCCTTGGTAGGTCGATATGTCGATAGGATGATAATGTGAAAATATATTCGAGGGAGGTTGTGAGTAAGGTTAGGGTTGAATTACGAGCTTACATTCTGGTGGCCTTGAACTTTTGAGTTCCTTAAGGCCAGATAATTAGTTTGATATTTGGTAGCCATTTGAACTAACTGTATTAAAACACTTTATGTATAAAATAAAATTTATTGGGAACAGTTACTATTTTTTTAATTGCCATAAGAACAACTTTAAACATCTATTGAGATTTGTTGAGGCTTTGCGAATAGGTTATAAAAACTGCACTAAATATGACATTATTTTATTTATATCAATGAGAATATTAGAGAAAGTTTCTAAGCAATGTTATTTTGGAAAAGTTTGTAAATCAATACCGAGCAAGTTGTCACTCGACAAAAAATAAAATGTTAGAAATAATTCAAGCATCGCTGGCAGACCCTTTAGGGAACCGTCTTGAGTGCTGGGAAGCTGGCAGGATTTAATAAAGCTCGCACTATTCAAGAAGTGGCTTTTCAAAATTGTATGGATGCCAAAATGGAGTTTATAGATATCTACACTTCCATGTTTAATGAAAATATTTTATTATAATTTTAAAAATTGTATGAAAATTTTTATTTAGCTCATTTTCAAATAAGTTTAAAAAAAAAATCTTACTTATTATGAGAGGTGAAAGTTTAAGTAAATTATAAACAGGGTCATAGCATAAAATTGTATTGAGGATGTTTTGAATCTTTTTTTGGAGATACAGAACATCCATTCTAATAATATATTTATCAGCTTACCTTCAATTAGGTGGTGACTTTAAATAATTCTGGGAAAATATAATTCCTTTAGAAAATCAAATTTCTAAGAAATAAAGGGTTAACTTTAAAATTCCTATTAATACTATGACAATGTATTCTAAAGTGTGTAGCAATATATATAGTGTTTTAAATAATATCATCGAGTAACAGTGTTGAATTTGATTTAGTTATATCTAATACACGCCTCGGTGGCGTAGTTGGCTAACGCAATAGTCGTGTTAAGCTCGACTGCTGAGGACGGGGAGATCAAGGTTCGAATCTCGGTCGGGTGAACTGGGGGTGGTTTTTCCTAAATGGCTTTCCACCCTCCCTCCACGCAAATGCGGGTTCACTTCCTCTAATTCAATCTTCCTAATTCCTAATCCATTAGCGTAATTAGTACTTAAAACGTATAACCCGAACGGTTAGTAAGACTCGATGCTAAATAATAATAGTAATAATAATAATAGTTATATCTAATATAAAGTTTTGCCAGGAATAGGTTATATTAATATTTAATTTATATAGACTTGTACAAATATGTATTAGGAAAGGGGAAGAATTGAAGTCTAAGAGGAGAATGTATAGGGTAGTAGTTGGTATGAGTGGGTATATTACAAGTGAATGTTGTAATGTCATGAGATGGGGAGTGTCGAACAGTGGGTGGTGGAATTATTTGAGGAGCACATTTACTATAAGAACTGGAGGACAACAGGGATCAGTAGATGTGGAATATAAAACATTTTTGAAGATTGGGGATAAGAGGGGGGAGGAGGAAAGGGAATGTGAGCAAACAGAAAAACTTGTTTGGTAAAATAAATAAAATATTGCATCGGTAGAAAGTTTAGTTTAGTTTTCTTCATTAAAATATCAACAGTTCCTGGATATACGTTGTGAGAATATTGCAATTTATTAAGAGAATTTTTAAAAGATGAGTGGAAAAGGTTCTGTTTTATTTAGCACCCCATCTTACTACCCGTTCAGATTATACACGTATGTACTAATTACGCTAGTGTTTTAGGGATTAGGAAGGTTATATTTATGGGAAGTGTATCTGCATTTGCTTAGAGGAAGAGTGGAAATCCTTTTGGATAAAACCACCCTCAGTACACCCGATGGAGATTCGAACCTCAATCTCTCCGTCATCGGCAGTTTGTGGTTCATTGCGAGAGTAGCACCTCAGACCATGTGATCACCGAAGCGAGTAAAAGGTCCTGTTCACGGTACGCTATGCTCATGACAGATATTCAAGAAGTGTTGAAGTGTAGAAAATTAAAATAAACGTGTCTACTAAAGAAATATTTTGAATATAAAAGTATTTTTTTTCAATAAAAAATACAAACCCCAGCTCATTTCCTCCCTACCCCTCCCCCTCCACATTTAAAATCTGTGAGGGTCATGTAGACAATATGGACGATGGGCCCGTAAAAAACTGGAACTAAAATAACTATTTGGAATTTCTATAGTGAGTAACAAATGGTTGACATTTAAATGGGAAATAACTTAGGTCCGTTATTTTATCTTTGCTATGTACTACAATAATATTTAGAGACGGATATTTTTAACTCCATTTTGTTTTTAAACTTTAAATTTCTGCTCCGATTGATTATATCAGCACACGACTCAAAAAATATCTAAATATTATAACAGACACAATACTAAGTCATTTCATTAATGAAAAAGAGAAAACCGTAAATTGAACCCGGGACTCCTATCTCAGAAGGCAGACACCTTACCAATAGACCTATTGTGCATGCACTAAAGGTATTTTGTCCTCAAATTATTTCCCTCTCTCTCTCTCTCCCCACGAATATACAGATGCATTTTCCTTTAATTTTACTTGTGTCATTCCTAGCTCATTAGTGTATTTTTTGTTTTAATCCCCGAAACTTACTTCCGGTTCCAGTCATACGCATATATCATAATTATTCTAATGGGGTAGGGATGAGGAAGGAAGCATTTTAGAGGTAATCCACCCTTATTTGCGTGGAAGGAGAGTGGGAAATCATTTAGGGAAAACCACCCTTAGTAGACCCTACCTGGATTCTAACCCCGATCTCCCAGTCATTAGCTGACATGTCTAACATGTGAGTGATGCCTTAGACCATTCAATCATTGAAGCGGATATTGAATTATTGTAATTAAAATGTGTGTAGGCCAGACGGGTAGCAAGGCGCGGTATGGAAACAAACCATAAACTAAAGTTAACACGTGTTTGATTTATTTAAAACGTAGTTTAAAATGAAACAAGGTGTCACAAAATAAATTAGATTAACTGTAAGCCATCTGCACGCGGAGTTGAATGGCTTCGTTTGTGGTACGGACAAAGCTAGCTGTTACCTTGAATTACTACTACGCGCCGGCCGTGGAGGTGTAGAAAACATTTCCAAGGAAAACATTGATTTTTCCAGTGGTGGCTTTTGGAGTGTTGCTAGGTACGACAAGGCTTGACAAGAGGGAGGGATAGAAATTGTAACACACCCATTCCATTATTGACTTGTTAGTAAGCCACACACGCATTCACTAGTTAGTTACTTTCTAGAGCAGGCCGGATACGACACTCCAAGACACACCTAGACAAATAACTTATATTATTTTTTAATCAGTTTTTGTTAAACACTTATTGCTATCCATTTGAATTGTACGCAAGTGTATTATAATGTGTTATGAATGAGAAAGGTTGAATTTAGAGGAAAGTGCCCACATTCGCGTAGACAGGGAGGGGGAGAAAAATAATTTATGAAATGTCACCCTTAGTACACTCGACATATTAAAATCCCGACCGCCCTATTACCGATGATCCAGCCTATAGCCATAGTAATGTCATAAACCATGTAACCACCAATGTAAGTATTTAGCTTTTTAGAGTCAGAATCTAAGAAACAATCTAGCTGTTAAGTGTAGTAGCCATTAGTAACCATGGTGATAAATGAAATAGCTATTCATAACAATGGTGGTAAACATAACAGTAATTAATAGCAATTGTGATAATCGTAATAATTATTAATAACCATAGTGATAGATACAATGACCATTAAAAACAAGGTATTAAACGTAATAGCTATTAACAAAAGTAGTAATAAATGTAATGGCTATTAATAGCCATGGCTATAAACGTAATATTCGCTGATAACCATGGTATTAAACGGAATATCAATTAATAACTTGGTAATAAACGTAATAGCAATTAAAAATTATTATTATAAATGTAATGGTACTTAATAACTATGCTAATAAAGGTGTTGATAAAAATATATTAAAATAATAGTTAATTGTGAGATGCTACACAGCAATTGGTGTTGTCCCCCTGTGAGACTGGGTATTCTTCACGCCTGGTGGGAGTGTGAGGCTAATTGCCTAGCGATACGGTTAAGGGAATCGATACGTATAGGAAGGATCTTCAGTTCCGCTCTGAGAAGTTGACAGCAGATGTCGACACACTAAGCTCAACATATTGCGTCGTGATTTATCGCTTTGTACACGTGTTATTGAGATAATAATTAAATAATTAATGAGTTTATGTTGATATACAAATTATCAGTTTCAAATAATATGGGAAAATATTTTCATTTAAGTAAGCAAATATGTAGGCCACCCTTCATTTACCCTGAAAGGTAACCAACTTACCTTGCTTGGTTCCACTATGGCACAGATTATAAGATTGGGCCATAGTGTAGTAGGTCAATGCAATATAAATACCCTCAAGGGTAAATATATAATGCATTTATTTTTGTGGTATTATTCCTAAGTATTAATTTAATTAATAATCAAATTAAAGAATATGATCAAACTCCCAGTCCAATCGTCCGTTTTAATTATTGTCTTGTTTATTTAAACCGGTTTTGTAATAATGTAAGCTCTGTTTAGTTTTATATTGTTCTTTCTAATTTTTGTAATGCAATTTATATACAAAAAAATAAACGGCACTATACCCAATCCTCTATTTCCATACTCCCCTTTTCTTCGATAAGTAGAAGCAATTAATACAAGGGTTGTTTTTAGGCACTGAGAAATGTTGTTTTGTGTGGATTGGACGAAAATCATATTAGATAATCTTGACTGAATGTGACCTAAGACATTATCTATCTCCTTAAATAAATTAATAAAATAAATAAAACTTTATTTTTTATGATAATTTAACCAAAAAATAATAGAAAACTTTATAAATTATTTCATTAGCTATATTAATACATTTTTTACCTTCATGGGATTGCTCATAAATTTCAACTTTGTATTATTTCAAGTCAATTTTTCAATATTACAACTTTATTATATCATTAAAACAATAAATTATTCCACTTTTATTCGTGGTAGTATTTAGCCTAATTCTATCGTTAAATTATTAAAATTATTATATATTGTATTACTATTGTTGTATATATTATATCATTATAATATACGGTACATTTCTTCCCGTTATTTATTAATCTTTGTCAAAAGTTTGTGACAAATTATATAACTGTCCCACTTATCAATTCAAACCTCTCACTCTTAAGAAATTATATGAAAATGGTTTTAAATATTTACGCTCTATTACATGCTCTGTTTTTTAAATTGTTTTACCTAATAATTTACCCCTTGACATCAATTTAAATAAATGTATACATGCATTTTACTTATTCAACTCTAAGCCTTACAGGTTTAAAAAAATAAATTATCTAGTAAAATATCCCATCACATCTCAAATCTTGTAGCTAATTTTATGATCTGGTGCCGAGTGCCAAATATACTCAACAACAAATAAATATTCACTTTATATTATTTATTAGCTAATTAACTGAGTAATATTTTCACTAATCTTTTAATATGTCTTTAAAGAAAATAAAGAACGTTTGAATTAAAAAATAACAGTTTTAGGTGCTCACCCATTGAATGATACGTATAAAAAGGTACAATTTATTTCATAACTAGGATTCAAACTTTGGTTAGTAAAATGTGTTGTATTTGACAAATATATTAGCTGCACATGTTGATAAATTGTTATAAAATATGTAAATAAATAACAAAACCAAACATGACAGACATCCCAACTAATAATGCGGAAATATGTTTAAAAAAAATTGATTTCGCATAAGGATATTGATTGAATATTCTGTCGTTCTTTTATATTTTAATTAAATTTTATCCATGAAACATAGACATTACAATATTTAAAAACAATAATTTTTTAAACATTACGTTATACATAATTTCATATTTTATAGTAATAATTATTTTAAATAAATTAATTCGGATACAAGATCATTTTAATAAAAATGAAAATGTTTACATTAAATAAATTACTTTGCTTGTGTTTTCCTCGTCTTAGTACCCTCTTATATCTTTATTGTATATTAACACTAATTGGCTTTCTCACTAAATATCGACCAATGTTTTGACCCCTAAAGACTAGACTACTACTTACACAGTCGGTATCGCATATATACACACTGAGATAAGAGTACCAGGTTATCCTAGCATGGCCAAAGTATTCATTACTGGTAAAATTTAATCTTCAGCATTTACAGTGATGAATTAACAGCCTGAACGCTGGTTGTTGTGTCTGTTCTAGAATTAAGTTGGTGAGTCATGTGCTGATACGATCAACCATTTCAGAAAGTACACGTTAGCTTAGCCTAAACCAATTAAATAAATAAATAAATAAGTGATATGTATTTACTGTCTACAATACCAGACGTTAAGCTCGAACAAATAAGATGTACTGCCCTTCCTGCACGCTTTTTTTTAAAATTTCAAAATTCCCTCAAAACATCACTGTCAAAAAGATGAAAACTATGGGTGTGGGAAGTCCATTTTTTAAATTCAAAGCAAACATTAATCGAATATAAGAAATATTGTAGAAGCTGAATAGAAGTAAGAATGTTTTCTTTTAGTTGCTTAGGTTGGGATGGGAGGGTTTGCGAGACAAGGCCAATGTTTTTGCAGATTATGGCAACATTTTTTGGGTCAAAATGAATAGAATATTGATATAGTACAAACATATAGTTTAACATTCTTCACATGATGATATCAACAGTTCCTAAATATCTGTAATGAGAATGGCGGCATTATCTAACAAACTTTTTAAATGAAGAGAAAAAGTTGTAATTAAATTCCATCATTTTCTCGAAAGATATTCAAGAAATGTTGATGCCACCATGTGAAGAAAATTAAATTCTTTATTTGTATTGAGCAGTAATTTATTTATTTTGGCCAAAAAAATATTTCGCCATAACAACTGCAAAAACACTGGATTTTCCTCGCTTCCCTTTTTATCCTAACTTATTGCTTGAAAATAATATTTTAGTGGGGTTTTGTATATTACTTTATCATACTAATATTATAAAGAGGAAAGATTTGATTTTTTGTTTGTTTGTTTGTTTGTTTGTAATGAATAGGCTCCGAAAAACTCACTGTAAAACATTGTGTATTTTCTTTTATTATATTATTATGCCCGTGCGAAGCCGGGTTGGGCTGCTAGTGTTAAATAATGACTTGGAAAATGTTTTATTGCACAATTATAGTTTGTAATTCTTCGTTTTAATCTGATAAATAAATTTATTTACACAAAATGCGATTCAATCACATCAGATATTTCCATATGAATATTAATTTGTAAAGCCTATAACAGCTCAGAATGGCAATAGTTGAACATAAATAATTGAGTAATTTTAATGGAAAAGTTTCAAGCCATGAATGTGTTTCAAATCTATATTGAGATTTCGAAGCTTTTCATATCCCTAAATTAAAAAAAAATCAATAAATTAACAAATACACAAATAAAGCAAACCTTAAAGTATGATCCATTTTATGTAATGATTCCCACACACACTGGTGCATTTTGGGAGCCTCCTACATGGCCCGATACTTCACATTCTCTGAAATGATAACGAAACAATTATAGTTTGGAGATTCAATTTGATTCGAATCCTAACTGGGCCTAATTAGGTGACATTCATAAATGGATTTGCACTTTCCTTCCATATATATCCGGAAAAAATTCCTTTAAATACCGCCTTCGTCAGTTCTAGCCCGTTAAAATAACTGTTCAAGGGTTTTAGCCTATGCTTTACTTCAAAATAATGATTACAGTTTATTTTTAAATCAAATAAAAAAGATTAAAACACATTCTTGGAGTATCTTGAAAACAATTCCAATTTAATTGCACTTGTACCAATTATACCATTCAGTCTGCCAGATTCATCTTAGAGGGGTTCTTAACCGTTAATGCATGAGTGGACAAAAAGGCTCACCAAAATTAATCCACTTAGCGAGATCTACGTGGGCGAGTTAAACAGAGAATGAAGAACGAAGAACTTAAGGCGCTGGAGTAGTCGAGCAGAAAGAAACTCATAAACGCCAGTGGTGGGTTTATAACGTTCATGAGTAGAGCTGTCTAGCAGTATGAATATGCTACCGAAGAATGTGGGTACATAATAGCACAAGCGAAAAGTGGGTACAAAAGAACGCAGGTACATAAGAGCGTAATTCTTAATTACCGTAAAAAGTCGAGTGACTGTTTCCTTTCTTTTGTTTGGCGGCAGGAATGCGTAGGCNGTAGGCCACTGGATTAAACAGCTGTCCAACTTCACCCTTTGAAACCTGATTGGCTTCTAATACAACCAAACATAACTTAGCCAAGAATAACCTTACATAGCATAACCTAACCTAGCCTAACCAAACATAACCTGACATAATCAATCATAACCTAACCTAACCTAGCTTAGCCTAACATAACCCAACATAAGATAACCTAACCTAACATAACATATTCTAACCTACCCTAAAAGCTCAATGCCAGTAACTTGAAAGCCCCGTTAAGGCTGCCATTGCTACCCAGTTAAACACAAACCCCCTTGTGCTGTTCTGGGTAAGAAATAAGGCACTACAAGGTCACGAAACACTTGCGCTGTTTTTACCTGCTCTATTTTGGGACCACTAGGTTGCGCCGTTATCTACCTGCACTGTTTTTTACCCATGCTCTTTGGAGCCACAGCTGGCAGTAGGAGAACAAACAGGGGAGGAGGAAGACACAAATGACAATAGAATTTGTGTGGTGACCCCCTAATTAATTATATCATACCCATTTTGTTGGCCGCGTGGTCTAATGCGCTACTATCACAGTGGACTAGACTTCCAATAACAAGGATATTGAGGTTCGAATCTTGGTCAGGTGTACCGAGGGTGTTTTTCACAAACTTGTTTTACACTCTCCCACCAGGCAAACAGTGGTACACTTCCTACAAAACAGAACCTTCCTCATCCATAAAACCATTGAAATAATTAATACATAAGCGTACAACCCGAACGGGTGGTAAGACGTGATGCTTAGTAAAAAAAAAAGCATTTAGCTCTTAATGTGTGTATTTATGGCCTATTAAGAGTGTAAATTTCAACTTTTAGACTGTGTTTATATGTCTATATATGTACAGATTCATAGAAAATAATTCTATGCTCATTTCAATAAACACCCAAACTCATGTACTTATTAAATATTTTAGCCGTATTTAACCTACACCTGGTTGTCAATATCTCGTTTTCCTGGATATTCCTTTCAAGCGTTCTCTCTTACTTTGGGATGGTAAACTTGTAAGGATAACTTAACAATATGATTTTCTTGACAACCCATTTGGTCGTAATACTACGTTATTTTTTCGAAATATACAATAAAAACATCAAATTTAGGTGAATTTAGTATTTTTTGCTGACAAAAGGTGATCATACATCAATCTAATAATGATGACACCAAATGAAAGTATTTTTCTTTTATTCTGTTTAATTTATGATTTGACATACAATTAAACATTTTAAGTTTACTTATCCACTGTAAACTAATAAGAAAAAAGTTACAGTTTTGAGCTAACTACCTAGTTCCGTCATAAAGTCTGCGAATGATACCGGTTGTATACTATTGTATTAATCGCCCCGCATTGGCCGTCGATTGAAACACTGCGGATTAATTCCCTGATATAATAATGCTGTGTTAGGTTGTCTATAGCTCTTTGGTAGAGCGCCTATCATCACTGTACGGAAAAGATACCGTTTAACCAGCTGTCTATAGCTCCGTGGTCGAGCACTAAATAAATCGGTTTATTTAATTGAATTAAAGATAAAGAGCTGTTGATGGCTGTTTATTCACACACGGTTTATTTAAATGACACATGTTAATTACTTATACATATTCCAATTAAATGTTTTATATCAATGGACACCTGTAATAATACGTAAATTATTGTATTCTGTGTTAGTCCCTGACTGCGTTGCTTGTGTGTGTGGGGGGGTGTTAGAGCGACTTGTGTGTGTGTGTGTGTGTGGCTTGTTCGTGGGTGGATGCCTTAAACATACGCATAATGGATTATATATGACATACCCCTTGCCTTTTGCTCCCCTCATCAACAGTGTAAAAATTAACTAATAAAAAGAGTCCTGGCGACAGGTGTTGTGAAGGCTAGCTTCTTATTGGTATAGGGAATTGGCGTCTTTTGTCAAATACTGCGGAGTTGTTCCTTTTAACAGGAAATAGCGGAGATGTTCTTTTAACAGGAAATATTGTATAAAAAATATATTTTAGTAGTGTAATCCTTTTCCTATTATTTCTGAAATGCGCGTGTTTCTTCATGGATGAATCATAAAAGGATACTCTACATATACTGTATTACTTTAAAGAAAAATTACCTTCATCCATGACTTTTTTACAAAATTTAGAGTAATCCAAACAAATATCATCACACGGTAGTTAAAATGTTTTTAATAAGAATCACAATTAAATATTTAAACATGTATAATCGCAATAGTATCATATCATGGTTCACCTAAAAAGTAAAATTTTGACCCAATTCATTTTTAAAAATTAAAAATAAAATTGCATGAAAGCTCTGCTAGAGAATTTCATATACATGCCACTGCTCACAATGGCCTTGAAATGTATGATTGGTGAAATCAGAGCATTGACAGCCAAAGTACGTGGTTTGAAGCATAATCTCTCGATGAACATGAATTATTAAATCTATAGATCGTTTCAGCTGATAGACAAACAGACAGAAAGATAGAGAGAATTTTAAATTCTACCTTTTGGATATCGGGGGTCAATAAAAAGTCAAGATCCCATATAAATAGGGTAGGAATAAAAAATAGGTAGAATTTAAATGACGTGTATGTGGGTTTGCGTGGATGGAGAGTGTGAAACCGTTTAGAAAAACTGTTCCCTTAGTACATCCTACCGAGATTGAAACCCTGGCCTCCACGTAACCGGAAATTCCACCTAGATGAGCTTGACATTTAGTACGTGTGTTGGCGGGGGAGGGATCATTAAATATTGAAGTATGCAACATCTTATAATGTTTATCAAAATGTTTAACATCCATACGCTTCATGAAAGTGTCCCTTCATAAAACTCCAACACAACCACAACTTCCGGTTGTTGACTTACACGTAGGACGTGTTTTAACACACATTGTTTACTCTGATGGTGCACGTCATCTGCAGAATATGTCTGTAGGGTCAAAGGAAGTTAAGTGCGAACTTTACGGCGAGGTAAAAAAACACTTGACGCTCTGCTCACTTGGACGTTGTAAATAGCTCAGAAACACTCTTCTTGCCCCCTTCCCCTGTTCCTGCAGGAAGCGTCTGATAAATTACATGTTCATGACACATTTCTCAAGCAACATTATCGTAAAGTTTATAAACTTTGACGACATCGATCAACAACAGAAGAGATTGCTTTTGTGGAGCTGCTTATAACTATGCACTTTATGCACTTAATGGTCATTAAGATTTGTGTGACGTTGAACTACTTATTGACCCCTGTAACGGTGGCTGCGTAGCTTAAGTGTCGATCTCAATTAGTCTGGTTTGCCGGTTACCAGGGGATCGAGCCTAGCTGGGTGCATTTAAGGTAGTTTCTCCTAAATGATATACCAATCTCCCTCCACGCAAATTCACGTACATTTCCTCTACATTATACCTTCATCATACTTATCCTACTAGTGTAACTAAGCAGATGGGTAGTAAGTAATACTATGTTTACAAACACAACATTATTATTTTTATTGTTTAGTGTAAATACCATTTTTGAATATCTCATATAGAGGAAAAAATGTGATGATACCTGAATATTCCTCAAATAATTAAGAGCTAGATATTTATAATACAATTTAATTTGTAATCATTATATATTATATTTACTTAATTTTATTACTTTTGCTAATTTTTAATTGCCTTGGTCGACAAGAGATATGATTCGGTCCTAAAACAATTAAAAATATATAAATCTATCTCATAGAATTATATTATTTTCATTTATATGGATGTTAATAAATACTGGAATTGTAAAACCTAAGCACATGGTATCATTCATTAACTTAGTTACTATATGGCATTAGGAACTCAAAAGTTCATTACCGCACTCACAAAAGTATGCCACCTACCCCTAACCTGAGCCAGTTCTATCCAGTCTACCTCACTACACCCTATCTATCTCAGGTCCATCCAAATGTTATCCTCCCATCTCCGTCTAGGTCTTCACAGTGGTCTCTTCCTATTGGGTTTTCCATTCAATACCTTGAACGCGGTTCTATATTCTCCCATTCACGCTGCATGTCCTACCCACCATAACCTGCGAGATTTTAATACCCTAATTATTATTATTAATATTAGCAACACGTCTTACTACCCGTTCGGGTTATACGCACTTATACTAATGTGTAATGGTAGGGTGATTGTGAGATGAAATGAAGGACCTACAAGTTTAACATGGGATCCAAACCACGGTGGAGGCCTGGCATTCCCCACATTCACAAGATGTTACTACCCTAACAATGTCTGGTAAGGAGAATTGGGTATGCAGCTCATCATTACATAATTAATTGATATATAGTATATTATTGTTCATATTATTTTGAATATAATATGATAATAAACATTGTAATAGTTATTCAATACAATTTTTGATAGGGACGAGAAATAACTTTGTTACTGTAAAAAAAATATATATATTTTTATTTGTTTGAATCTAAATAAAATGGATTTTAAAAGTGTTAACGCCAACATTTTTTAATGGATGTGATGCATTGGTTTGTCAGAAGAAACACAAGAGCAAGGTGAATGCGGTTGGAATGAGATCTCTAAGAAATGTTCGTGGAAATACTCGTATGAACAGAGTCAGTGATGAATGGACGCTGAAGGGAATCCAATAGGTCTATGTGAATAAGGCATATTATATTGGTTTGGGCATGTTGAAAGGATGAGTGTAGATCGAGTGACAACGCAAATATATGAAGGTAGAGTGTGTGGATCAAAAGGAAGTGGTAAGCTATGTATTACGTGGCTAAATGTTGTAGACTAATGTGTGAAAAAGAGAAACATTAAGAGTTTTAATAATAAAAGATCATGTATGACTCGGTGTATGGATGTTGAAGGGAGTATACAAGGATAGGGAAGTGTGGAGAAAGTTAGTGAGGATGGATAAGAACGGAGTTGTGGTTTTTGAGCTATATGTACAGTTTATTGCCTACCCCGTAAGGGAATGGAGCTATTAGAAATGTGTGTGTGTACTAAGCACATAATATTAATTTTCTAATATATTTACATTAGTACCTTTCAGCCAATGTTTGCATTAAGTGACCTTCATCTATCTGTCAGTTAGCCACACTCCTACTGTAGAGGGGGTATTGTATAAATACAACTCAGCTAACGCCCATTTTAAAATACATTACAGCCTCTAATTAAACAGAAAGTGCTAAGTGTAACACGTTTTACCGGAGATGATATGGGAGTGCATGACATTTCTGGAAATTAAACATGGCAGCTACATATAAGCTGAAAAGATAAACGATATCGTTTCGTGTTGAGCTAAACTGACGAGGATAAGGGAGATCGAGGTTCAAATCTCGCTCAGATGAACTGGGGGTGGTTTTTCCTAAATGTTTTTCCACTCTCCCTCCACGAAAATGATGTTTCACTTCCTCTATATTGAATCTTTTCCATTCCTAACCCATTATAGTAATTAGTATTTAAGCGTATAATCCGAACGGGTAGTAAGACTTGCTGCTGAGTTACTTATCATTATTATTATTAAACGATATCCATATGAATATTTCTTTATTTACGGTAGTAAGCTATTTTATATTGAGAATGCATTTATATGGAAAAGTTCCTTAAACTATTTGAAGCTATTTTTACTTTCTCACGATCCCTTGGAGAGATAATTATTGTGATCGTTAATAAAAAGAAATCAAGATTTTAATAAATGTCGACGTTTCATGGTTTCCTGAAATAGAAACAGTTATTATTATTATTAGCAGCACCGTGTCTTACTACCCGTTCGGGTTATACGCACTTACGCTAATGTGTAATGGTAGGGTGATTATGAGATGAAATGGAGGACCTACAGTTTAACGTGGAATCCGAACCACGGTGGAGGCCTGACATTCC
>CABFOV010007780.1:0-26753 GCA_902141375.1 Timema poppense
CACTAGTGAATGGGGCCAGCCTGATGGTAAAGATGGTCTGTACGAGGTTTGGTTATTAAATAACCGGACTGATGCTCTACAAAATTACTCAATGGACATGTTATCCCTACACCTCGGCATACGAATCTTCCACTGTCGGAAGAAATGGTTCAGGTCCTTTTCTGAGAGGTGGTTCATGAGCTTCACAGTATCAACATTCTTAAAATACTGTGGTACTCACGAACTGGCGTTAAGAGACAGACGTGCCAACTTCATCACTTGGTAAGTTTAGTTCAAAACCTGGACTATTTTATTCTTTCTGTTTGAATATTTGATAAGTGACTTTGTAATACTAGTAATTTTTAGAAATCATGGAAACATAAAAGAATGTAATTTATTATGTCAAGACGCGTTGATAAACATCATTATCGGTAATGTTTGACTGACCCCGATGACGCACGCTCCACCACTGCATATGTTCACATATCAAGAGTATTTATAAAACTGTTAGTATTACAGTTATCGAGTTACCGGTACCAATAAGCCTTTACAGTCTTTTCATTATTTTTAAAACTCCAGTTCTAAAAGTTCGCTCACTTGTATATTTTTTAAATTGTCAATAATTGTTTAGTCCGTGCTTTCTCAAACTATTGCTATTTTACACGCACATCAAAATTTAAACTAATATTGATTATTTTTAATGTATAACTTTAACAATAAATAAAATTGAGAGTTCGATATTCTTTATAAAATGTGAACTATTTATTGTAATAAGACTTTCATTTTTATCAACAAGCCTAGATTAGAAAAATATAAATTTAAAGGGAAGTGCAAAATTTGGTGAATAATTAAAGTGTATATAGTTTTAATACTGAAATTTGTTTTTCTGATATCACATCACAAATATCAACAATACCTTATTATTAGCTGTGAGAAAGGTGTTATTAGCTGTGAGAAAGGTGTTATTTGCTGTAAGAAAGGTGTTATTAGCTGTGAGAAAGGTGTTATTAGCTGTTAGAAAGGTGTTATTTGCTGTGAGAAAGGTGTTATTAGCTGTGAGAAAGGTGCTATTTGCTGTGAGAAAGGTGCTATTTGCTGTGAGACGTGCTATTTTCTGTGGACAAGCTACATTGTATGAGCCACCACATATTATTGTCTGCATCCCCCTAACGTGTATTGTACGTACTGACAACAGTCCAGTAACATACTCGCGATATGATACGTGGCACATCAATATTCAAACCAGGTTAAGATGGTGGTTTATATCATTTCCAGAGCGACTTCACTTGGACTCAATACTGAGAGCATCCTCTTTATTTTTAAACAAATCTGGACTTAAATATTCCATAGATTTCACATCCAATAATAATAATAATAATAATAATAATAGTTACGGTTTTATAAATCACTTAGAAAAAGTGAATTTCTTAAAGTTCACAAAACTTTTCAAATTACCAGGAATACATTTTTAAATAAACTATTCCTCACTTGAGACCAATTCAACAACTTGACAAAGAAATATATTTAAATGTGTTTGATTGTTATTTTTATGTCTCTGGAAAGAGCAATTTCATCTTCAACTCTCTCCAACCCATAACAGCATTTCTCAGAAATATCTCCAACCCATAACAGCATTTCTCAGAAATATCTCCAACCCATAACATTTCTCAGAAATATCTCCAACCCATAACAGCATTTCTCAGAAATATTCCAGTCATTAAGTTCATATTTTAATAGGATCATAAGAAGAAAAGTAATTGTTCATTTATCTGAGATTATTTTATTAAAACAGTACTAATATTGTGGTATGGATTGTACAACAAAACAAGTTCATCAAGGAATAGTTGCTAATTGGGGGCGAGAATGTTTTTAAACCACCCCCATACCCTATTCTAGGTCATACAGGGGTGACATACGTGTTTCAAGATCCCAGCAGGTTTTGTTTCCAATCTTGATTGAGGAAACACTCAACTTTATACATTTCACGTTGAGATTGGCAAGACCGAGTGCAGATTATGTTCTCATTGTATGCGACTTATTGACTTTCTTGGGTTTTAAATTATATTATATTATATCTCATGTTTAACAGTGAATCTCTCAATAACACTGATTTTATATTTATCAACCTGTCTGTCATTGTTATGAAAGATAGCTAATATTCAATCATTCTTATGAATACAAATTTGATGGTACCTACCTAGCTTGAACTCTATATACTGCACACACCTCTTTGTTATGAGCATTATATTAACTCATGTAAGTTCTGTCGGTTAAATTTAATAAGAAGAGTTTTTTGACAAGTTAGTTTAAAATTAACACGAATAACTAACTGGCCAAGCACTTATTTATATTTACATTTCATAGTTTTAATGATCCAATAAAACAGATCACTGTTAGAAAAAGCTGGGTTAAAACAACAATCTAAATGGCTCCGGCTGAATTACTTACTTAAGCTATGAGTTATTTTAACTATAGTAGTTTAGGTCCACCATTCTGCACTTTTCACAAGTGATTCACTGTTCGTTGTAGAAATGCACTCGAAACATACAATTAATAAATAGATTTAAAACAAATGACACAATTTCTTCTCAAACAACAACACCAACAAAAAAATAATGTTTGTATAAATATTTAACTCTAAGCTGGTCAATAAAAACCATCTTACGGATGTTAAGATGTTTTCTTGCCAACAGATTATGGCATAGTTTCTACATTCCCTGCGAGAATAATCGGGGGAGTTGAATTGCCAACAAACAATGTTTGAGGTACGAATTTAAACTAATAGTCGTGACAAGTTATATTCTATGGTGTGTCTGATATATAGTTTCATCAGAGGCGCCATCACACTGTACTTTTATTTATTTTATTGATAATTATTACAAAATTATACCGACTGATTAAATAATGTGTATCGCTCCTGTATCGGTATCTCATCTCTCTACTCTACCAGAGCCAGTTTCTCACTTCGCAGGTCAGTCAAGAGAAGACGAATTAAACTGTGACACTTATTGTTACTCTCGTAACGAAACTATGAATGCTTTAATACGTCCTTTTAAATTTATATTTCTCAATGATATTTGTCTAAATCGTTCATCGACAAAAACAAGTGACCATTATTTAGGGTAGTATTATGTCCCCCTCCCCCCCTTTTGAAGAGGCGAGAGTTTTCTGATGAAACCGTAATAAGACACACAAAAGGACGGTCAGCGAAAGGTTGCGTGGTAGAGCGTGTTCCGTTCAAACACTTGCGAAGCATCGACCCGCGAATGTTTCTCTCTTTGCCAGAGATCGTCTTGACCGAGAGGTTGGTCAGACTGGCATCTCCACTGTCGACACAACTCACGCTGTAAGCTGGAACAATATCGGCCCAACGGGAGCTTAAACACACAATGTAAGCACCAAACTGAATCATGATTTGGACTCGGGGGGGGTAGTCAGAGCATTGACCCGAGGGATACTGGGGTAGAAACATATCTTTAAAAAACAATCAGAAAGTGTACCTCTGTGAAGCTAGAGGCCCCAGTCGACTACGGGGGCAGAACGTCTAGTTTGAGTCCCGTGTTGAGGTGCGGCCTGCATGTGCCGCAGTAGCCTCCGCACTTTCCGTCAACGACCTGGTGGTTCTAGGGGGCACCACAGGACACAATGTTGTTAGGTTAACAACAAAACAGTATGGTCAAGTAGGGGAGCTATAAATAAAGTCAAGAATTTCTTAAGAAAATGGCTTTTAGCAAATTTTTGTTTTCAAATGTGAAAATTTGAAGTTTCTTTAAAACTCATTGGGCGGGGTTCAATCCTCGGTCCCGGCACAGATTTATCTGATTACCAAACCCTTCCTTCACCTCTGACAAGACATCTTGTGAATGTGAGGAATGCCAGGTCTCCACCGTGGTTCGGATCCCACGTTAAACTGTAGGTCCTCCATTTCATCTCACAATCACCCTACCATTACACATTAGCGTAAGTGCATTACTACTAATAATAATAATAATTTAAAACTCATTTTTGTTAGCGAAAACTGAATTTTGAACTTGAATAAATTTCATGGTTACCAAGATCAAATCTTAAAGAATAATTTGTGTTTCTAACTAATAATTGGCGCCAGATTTACCAAATTTTGAGTTCATCTTGTGCACCAAGTGTATCCCAACTTCAACTATATGCACACAATCTTAAACTGTCGAGAGACTAATGTACTCGTATTACTGTGTTTTATTTTGGTTTGAGCAAAATCCAATCAACGCACGTTACCAAATGTGCTCCCCAAACATAACGAGAGAGTGTGAGGACGGTATAAGTTCACCTTCAACCAGTTGATGGTGAGAGACGGCTGTGAACCGTGTTCTTGCCACTTGGTGCTGGGCGACACCACGAACCCTGTCCCCACGAGGTCGATGTTGAACCTTCCTTGAGGGCAGTTGTGTTTGCTGTAGCAATCTCCAGCCTCCGCGTACGCTACCCACTGTCCGCTCTGTTGTTGCGCAAACATGTAGTCCTTGGCTGCAACATCAGAGTGACTCATGTGTTCATACGTCGAGTCATGTGATCTGCAGCCATCACTTTTCAAAGATAATATCAATAAAATAGCACCAATTATATAAAAACATGTTATCAGCATTGACTGCAATAAGACATGTTTATATTTTGTAAAAGGTTCCTACCCCAGAATCAAACTATGGCCTCCGTTGCTCACTGTTATATTAGTTAGTTAGATTCTGAGCCGCCTTATACGTTCAATATATTTTTTCAAACAAAAAACAATTAAAAAAACCAGAACCTCAGGAAATTAATTTATGTTAGACCTAGATTATTTTTAAAACCAATCGACGTTGCTATCTCCTTGTTTGGCAAATGAATTCAACTTCTCGTTGTTTTTGAGAGTGTACAGTCTCATAAGAAGATTAGTTGACGTCTGTCGTCGGAAAATGACACTCACTGTTTACCCGGAGCGAGGTGACGTTGAGTCGTATCTTGCTGTAAACCGTCAATCCTGCTATGCCCTTGGCATCTTGAATACAGTCGCAGTCATCCCGTCTCTCTCCTTCGTGAGGACAGGTGTCGGGGTGCTGAAGTCTGGAACCAATCAGAGACAGCAGTGTAAAGTGTCGACTGTGCTCTGTCCAGAGACAGCAGTGTAAAGTGTCGGGATGGTATACCTGCGGTTGTAATATCTCTGCGTAGTTCCGGTTCTGCCCGGTAGGGAGGGTGAGGTACTCCTTGGGCAGGTTGCTGTCCATGTTGTAGCAGTAGATGGACACGTTCCTGCCTCTGATGTTAAAGATGTACTCCCTGTTCTCCCTCCTGTCTAGCTTCTGTTGGATCTCTAGACACGAGCTGAAACCACCTGCGCACAACACGGTACACAACTTGTGTCACACCTGCTGGACTGAGACACTGTCGGGCTGTACTAATTTAGTAACGTTTGTCTGGTCATCATAAGCTACAGCCTTTTCTGGCAACTAGAACTTTCATATATGCATGCATCAAGTCAGCTGTCACTTTGGATATATATTATCAATACATATAAAATACTAATAATCATACAGTAAAATGTTATAAATGTTGAACGCAACAAAATATGTCTTGTATTTTGTAAAAGGCCCTTTCTATGGAAATTGATGTGTACTTGAGGACTCACATTTCTTCTGGGGACATTTCCTCCTGCGTCTGGGCTTCAAGTCCTTGGGGCAGTGTTTCTTGTTGACCTTGTGACCATTGCGATGGTGACAGAACACGTCGCGCTTCTGTTTGCACTTGCCGTGGAGTTGTGAGCACTTAAACATCACACATGTTATGTTACAATGTGTGGGGGAAGGGAGAGGTATACATATATAGCATGTTGACAAGTATTGTAGGGTAGTTGATAGTTTGGTCTGTGGTGAGAGGTCGGAATGACAACCAAGTTACGCTTGCAATAAGCACCATGTTTACTGTTCCGTGGATTGAGCAAGGTATTAGAAAGTGACGTAGCCACTGAAATTAAATAAACTCCTCGGTAGATAGGTCACGCCTGGAATGGCTGTCTTTACAGGTACACATTAGTGATGGGTCGCTCGTGAGCGAGTAAGTCAAATTGAACGAGAACTGTGAACGAACGACTCTCACTTCGTGAGCGAATCATTCGCGCCACCGTTATTCACAACTTTTTCGCTCTCGTTCACCCGCTCTGGAAAGAGTCAGGAGTGTTTGTCATTCACGACTATTCTGTTGTTCTTCATTCGCTACTAAGAATAAGAAAAAAATTAAAATATAAATGCCTACTATCGTTACTAGATAGCAGCACTGCCTACAATATTAAACTAACAATTTTCCTTAACATCACTTAAGACATAATTCTGTGAATTAGACACTAAAGGTTATATGCTAAGGTTAATTATTATAAGTAATATGAGTAAGTAATAGAATTAAAGAATCAAACACAATAGGATTCGTATAAATTACACATAAAACTTAATTCGTTCATAAGTTGAAAGGAGAGAGAGACAGATTTGCACGCTCGGAACGGGAATTGTGAGAACTAGTTAGCGCTCACTCCTCACGTTATGATTGGGAAGGGGTGAAGGGATTGGGAGCGAGCCAGCCATGTGGTGAACGATATTACTCATATGAACGACTCTTTTGAGTGAGCGAGCTTATGTGAGCTAGCTCTCGTTAAAGAGCTGGTTCGACCCATCACTAGAACACGTAATGTATCCATAGCAAAAATGATGAAAAATTGTTAGTCGATGAAGCTTTTACTCCAAACAGATATTTGTCACAAATTCTCTCGATGTCCTGAACTGAAAATGACTCAACTGTAGCTTGAATGACCTAACTCTGAGGTTTGACTCTGAATGTGAATGATGAGAGAGTCAAACTACTGTCCGCCCAGCCAGTGCCGGAGCTAAACTGCCAGTACTACTCTCCGGGTAATGGTTGGTCGTGTTGTTCTACTCTCTAGTAATGGTTGGTCGTGTTGTTCTACTCTCCGGGTAATGGTTGGTCGTGTTGTTCTACTCTCTAGTAATGGTTGTACGTGTTGTTCTACTCTCTAGTAATGGTTGGTCGTGTTGTTCTACTTTCTAGTAATAGTTTGTCATGTTGGTAACATCACTCACAGGCTGCCAATCTCCAAACGACCAATGGAACTGCGCCAGACAGTCCCCCGCCCTACATGACTGTTGTTCCAGAGGTCTGGCCGTGTGGTTGCAACTGCTCTCCTCGGCTACGGGACGAGGGTCAGGCCAGCCGTTCACTACACGGTGGCAGGTGACCGAGCGCTGCTGGTGCCCCACGCCGCACGTTCTGGAGCACTGGAGGGCAACACCCATGGTTATAAGTATCCAAACATATTCTTTTTATCATGTTTTTAAGAGAAATTGGATTTAAACCATCTCAAATTCCAAATTCAAGCACAAATGGTAGATAAAGGGCACAAATTATTATTTGTTGACCAGAGGCTTGATGTGTTCTAGCTTTATTACCTACTTCCACATATATTTAAACATTTACAAACTTATCCTTTATTGAAACACCAGGAAATCCTGAGCTATCCGACGTATCCCTGGAGGAATGGGATAGGAACGAGCACAGAATGGCATTTACAACAACGAGAGTAACACAGTTCACACTTTACACTGCTGCCACTGGGCATCTAATCCCCCGACCTAGGTTTCATTCTATCGGAACTCATTATGAGGAGTGTGAAATGCGCAACACAACTTCCTAAAAGAGGAAACCAAAAGGGAGAGAAAGGAGATTGTTAAAGGATAGTAGGACACTTAGAGGAACATGTCAAATTAATGACTAACATAAAAGGCTTTCCTTTAAAAAATATATTATTTGATCTGCTGAAAAATTATAAAACTGATGATATAATTTGGTAAACAAACCTTTGATGTTATAGAGCTTACACTATGTTATGAAACGTCATGCCAAATATATCTTGTAGAAGAAAGAGAGTTAAACTATTTTAATGACCAACCTCAGAGATATCCCAAAGAGAGCTGATAGAATAAAGTGTTATGTAGATATAGTGATGCAATTATCAATACAATATACAACAATACCCCCACGGGGAAATGTTTGATACGTGCAACAAACAAACATATCAACCGAAACAAGTCCATGGAGGTCCCAAGCTGTAAATGAAGCCAAGTTAAGATAGTTCCAGATAAATATGTCATTACGTTTGAGTTGAGGGATGCTATTTATTGCTGGAAGAGGCTTTTAACACACTTTAAACAAACATGATCTCATGTTGCTGAAATAATACTAATATTATCATGGAATGAAAATGGGTGAATACAGTCAACAGCTTAGGGCTCAACTTTTTATCTTGAATAATCCTAGTTCTCCTGCATTTCCCTGGGTAGATAGCCCTAGTTATAGCAAAGCAAGAACCTGCTCTGTGCAGCCACATTGTCTATTGGTGAATGGGTCATTGAAAGTAATGTCCTGCCTGAACTGTTATCTGGTTCCGCTGAATATTAAGTCGCCTAAGTAACATCACCATAAAAAGATGGATATTTAGGTTTAGTTGGCCATCTATAGTGATGTTTCATAATTCTGAAGGATCTCCACAGTAAATATTACATACAGAGAGAGTATAGCTGCCAGCAACAAACAAATTCCAACAATCACATGAGCCTCAGTTAGGATTAAGGAGTAAAAGATAATTTATTATGGTTCATATAAGGTTCTATATTCCCTCAAAGTATGTCTTAAGTCTAATACAGAGCTTATTCTTATAAAAACAAGATGGTATTTCGTGCAAGACACCACAGAGGACAGACAGACAGACAGTTGGTCAGAACAGAAAGTGATATCCACCAAAATAGAGTGAAGCCCATCTGTGAAATGAAGAACATTAATTATGTTGATGAGTGAAGAACATTAATTATGTTGATGAGTGAAGAGCATGTGTCCACATATGTATTCAAGTCTGAAATATGAAACCAAGATATGTGAAACCTCATCTGAACAAACATCAATCATTTTGTTACTCTGAACCGTGGTCTGTTGTGATATTAGATTGACAGGTCGTTTTACGTCTTCTCAAGGCCGATACCGACAGTCGCAATGCTAAGCCTACGCTTGAAATAATTTGTAATCGAAAGGAATCAAACATTTCGTTTTCCTTTAGCTAAAATATAAACAAAGAAAACCATAAAGTAAGCGCACAGTTAATGGGATGAAAACTTTCTGACCAAGACAAAGTTTAGTTTTCTGTAACCTTATAAACTTTTTTCTTTTAAGATTCAAACCTGGATTTGAGATTTTAAATTAAATGTTAGGATTCGTATTTGATATATGGAATTGTGATAAAATATATTTGACCCATGTGAGTTTTAGAGATCAACTCATTCAGATTTAATAACATATTTTAAAATATATAATAACCATACTAATATCATAGAATTGAGGAAGATAGAATTTAGATAAAATGTACCTGAATTTGCATGTAGGGAGAGTAAGAAACCATTTCTAGTATACTTGCTTCAAGTAGTTGATGAATAATAAATAATGCTAGTAATTAATTCCAATCAATTATAGTATCTGCTCAAATTTGATGGTTTGTTCAGTGGAAGCTTCACAATAAACACGACACTCTGACAGAAAAAGCCAAGACGAAACACGAAGCTGCATTCTCGACAAGGACAGACACAAAGCCCTAGTCTACCAAGTGACAATACTGGAACCAAATTGAAAGAGTGGAGCAAAATGTACTACAACTAAGACTGTGTCAGGCTGTCATGACAGACCCGTCAATACTCCTCGATTTCAGTCCTTTCACTGCGTTAATATCGGAAATATCCAAGGATGTTGAAATAAATACAATCCAATGCCCGGTACCGGGAGCTCCCGGAGCGCTATTGCTAGGATTTACCAAGACCAGCGTTTTAAAGTGAATATCTTTTAACCAAACCGTCATTTTAAAATTACAAAGTTCGTCAAGTCAGTAACATTTATAATTATTTTTCTAAAAACTGCTTGAATTTAGTTCAATTATATCTACTAACGCAATCAAGAAATATTTTAATTATAAATATGTTGTAAGCTTGTTTTGTTGTTTTAAACTAATATGCCAGTCAAAATAGACATTTTGAAATAACCAACATTTAGATGAGATTGTTGTATCCATATTATTCCTAATTGTAATCCACTAAATAGCTACCTTGATTAACACAAGAGCAATTTATTTCCTGTATTTCAAATACAAATATAATTTCAACTTGATCAATATTTTGTGAAAAAATATTCCCCGAAGTCCAAACTTGACAACAGCCTGACACAACCACACGCGGGCGGGCGGGCCTAAGACCCTAAATGTCCGCACTCAAGGTAAACCCAAGCCCACCTCACAAGAGAATATTAAATGTACAAAACTCTGCAGCGAGGTTGCGGTGTACCTCGGACCACTCCCCTTCCGACCAAGTGAACGGACAATCAAACTTTCTACACCCGCGCACAGAGCGTGGCCGAGAGCGCTGCTGACAGTACTGGTCATGGACCCTCCAGTCCCCCTTGACGCAGTGGACATCTCGCATCCTCATTCCTTTCCCGCATGTGTTGGTGCACTGCAAGAGACGACAACATCGAACACAGGACACAGAGCTCAGTCGTTAGAATATTGGGGGCTCTGTAACGTTGGCACAGGTCACATTGTATTCACAGTTTGGTAAATGGCAACATAGTTGAGAACACAGGACACAGAGCTCAGACGTTAGAATGTTGGGGGCTCTGTAACGTTGGCACAGATCACTTTGACTCATCACCTGCTATGGTTGTACACTCGTGGGGTAGAGATAGATAAGGTTGAATTTAGAGGTAGTGCACCCGCAGTAGATTCGAGCATCGGCAGTCCCATTCAATCACTGAAAGAGGGCCTCTTAGTACCGTCGAAGAAACAGTTAATTGTTTTATCAGAAAAAATCAATATTCCACATTTGGAGCAATGCGTAACTGAAATAAGATAACTTATGAAAAGATTAATATAATTGATTCAGTTATCAGAGTATTAACTTGTGCTACCAATATTCAATTGGTATAGGGATTTTATTTTCTAGTTTAAATTGAAAATCGAGTTTGTTCCATCCCAACTCGATAAATAAATGCTACCAAAGCCTGTGGTGTACAAGTTTACTATCTTAATTTCTAAATCATACAAATATTAATCAAACATTGTTAAATAATTTAACATTTTCCCCCTGAAAGTTTACTACTGTGGCTATAATACATGTGAAAGTGATATGTGACATGTTATAAGCGATTGTCAGAGCTAGGTACATGGTTAGCACACCTGACAATCCGAGGTGAAAGCTGGTTAGATGATTTCACCATTTAAGACTGGTTAAAAGAGAATGCTGTTTCCTCACCGCTCCCCATCCCCCACTCCTCCACTTGAACTCCTTGTGTCCGTCGTTGCTGGTGACGGAACAAGACGGGAGGGCTGGTTCGCACACCCTGAAGTGGAGGGGTCTCTGGGCGCGCAGACATGCGCTGTCCGGCAGACTCTCTCCCCGCTGGTTCTGGCACCGGACCTGCCGATGTTGGTACCCACTGCCACAGCTGCGGTCACACTAGAACAGGGTACGGGTACCATGTAGGGTACTTGATAAACCACTCCTTGTGATCTGTGAGGAAACTGTCACAGTAGATAATTATAACGGTTTGGTCATTATAAGTTTGATCTTCAACTGTTTTGTATTAACTGTTAATAGCTCATGGCTGTGTGACAACAGATTAAAACACAAGTATTTGTTTTTATGTTCGGTGCCGACAGTCCCACAACTCCCATGCAAGATAGTTTCTCAGTCTTCACTTGTCTCAATATCCCTCAAGCCATCAAGATGGTATTTATAACGTACCTCCCCCCACGCGCCAAAGTTCCAAGTAGGGCACGGCTCCATGCTACACGGCACAGTGTCCCTGGGCCTCTGCGCGGAACTGCAGTCGTCCACTCGGCAACTCACCATTCTCCGCTGGACTCCGCCCCCGCAGGTCTTGGAGCACTGCAACACAAGCAACAACCCATGGGAGGTCAGTGAGATTACCGGCCTCAGTGTTGACAACAAAACAAAACATAATAACGTACTATCTACAGGCGTATTCTGGTATAAAGAGCCCTATTTAAAACACAAACATATTGTGCTGTGGCCAACAACGATAACAATTGTTATTTTACAGCAGCTCGCGTGGCTTTACGTATGAACATATCAAAGTAGAACTAGTAGTGTTACTAGCTGTGAGAGGTAATATCACATGTCTTTAAGTTGACTCTCTTCCTATCACTTATAGTTTGCTCTAGCTAACCATCGATACATCCAGGTATATTTTATTAATTAGTACTTATTTGTGTTTATAAAACCTTTGTTTCAATGCATTCTACTCAAGTTGTAAGAAGGAGCTACTCACGGGCTCCCAGTTCCCAAACTCCCACATCCCAGCGACATCAGTCTGCGTGTGGTGAGGGACTGGACACTCGGTATTCTCACAGACCCGCTCTCCGCTCGGCTGCGCCAAACCCAGCTCGGTGCAAGCGTGCATGTCTTGTAGCTCTGTGCCTGTCGTGGAGTCTATACAGCTCACCTTGCGCACTAGAACACCCTGCACACACAAGAAGGGTCGCTCTCATAATAGACTGGGCCACCAATTATGCAGAGGCTAGGCTTTGAATCACAGATATTGAGGGTGGTTTTTCACTAACACTCCTTGCAAATATAAATACACTTCCTCTAAGTTCCACCTTCTCCATCCCTAACAGTGACAGTGAAACAAAGTTACAAAAAAAACACTAAATTGTAATGAAAATCTACAATAGAGAGAAGAAAGATTACTACAAATGTCAGAATAAACATTTGTGTAGGTTGGTAGGACTTGGAGGGAGAATCACATGACTATCAATCCTTCTCTGGGCTCATCAATAGAAGAGCACTGTGAAGCTACTATCAATAATACAGGGAGACTATTTCCCAAGGTCGAAGTCGCACCTTGCCGCAAGTGACGGAGCAGGGCTGCCAGTCCTCCACACTCCAAGCCACACATCTCGGCAGGAGGCAGGGCTCGGAGCTGTGAGGCTCCACTAGTCTGGAGCAGTGGTGACTGTCTGTCTGTCTCTCCAGCAGTTCGTCGTAACAGAACACCACCCTGCGCTTCACACCCTCACCACATGGCGCGCTGCACTGTTAGCAACAAACCATTTTAAATATATTGGTTATTGGAGAAATATGATACAGACCTCTTTTAGCCAAAATCTAAAGTGCTTTAGAAAGTTCTCAATGACTGTCCAAAGATGGCAGCGCTAACTCAATTTGAGCTAAAATTTGACTTTCTCTTCCCTCCTGTAGCCTTCAAATTCAAAATGGAGTAGGCTATGATTTTCCTTCTCTGTTTTCTTCCATTTTTTTTTTATAAAGGCAATAATGTCGAAATATAAAAACTTTGGGTTTCATCACATGATTGATGGCATACTTCTAATTTGGAAGACATAAGAAAGAAGATGTCACCTTTGTGCATTGGATTCTTCACTCGATTTTCACTTTATTAGTTTATATTTCCTTATTTAAAAAGAATCCTTTTTGTCAAATATATTGGTTAGTTAGTTTTTGCTCCCCCACTACAAGAGCTATTGAAGAATGTTATTAAGGTGACACATTACAAAGTAAATGCGACGCTGCTGGTGTAGAAATGGTTCAGATTAGACAGTACTAAACAAAAACTACCTAAATAAGACGACCCTCCTCCACCACAACAGCGTCTTCACGATTATTTGATACATAGTTTCACTGTGCTAAGGTGGTATTACCGGCTCCCAGGCCTGAGTCTTCCAAACAACCCGGGCCCTTCTGTTGGGGGGGTTGTATTGGTCCCCTAAAGGGTCTCCCTGGACGGGGATGGTGTTGCTCTCTTCCTCCCCGTGGGGGATGAGGTTATCCGCCGTGTCCGCGGTGGGCAGAAGACTGTTGCGCTGGTCATGGGAGAGTCGAGAGTTGTCCAGGTCATCCAGGGACACTGAGGTCGTGGTGGATGTTGACGGGAACATTACAGTCTGGACAACAGAACAGAGGTAAGTTGCGGATAGTTTATTTTTTATAAGTGTTGTTTTTTTACTAGCGTGTGTTTGGTCAATTTCCCAGGAAGTACTTATTTGACTCAAGAGTTACTAGATCTAGTTCCTTGTATTCATACACCAAGTCATGTGATCGGGTGCTGTCATGTTTATCAATAGTAATGTGTACTGACGTGTGTCTCAGGTGGACAGTACTGGACCAGACAGCTCTGACTATCGACAGGCCTGTCCTCGGCCGGACACGACTCATCGTTGACCGCACTACCGTTGATGGAGAAGCAGGTGACCATCCTCCTCTGGATCCCAGCCCCACACGAGGTCGAACACTGCGAGACAATACATCACAAGTAGGTGCAGGGGTAGGAAGATATAATTATATAGTTTTTAAAGAGCGTGTACATTTCAATAATAATATTAACAACCCAAGACAAGATAGAAACAACAAATGACCGACACAACAGAATCTAGAGAAGAAAATTCTCCTCAAACTATTTACCGAACACAACAAGAAAGGGTTTAGCGCGCTCTCCGGCATAAATGTTAGTGATTATGAATTGTATTAATATTGCAAGATAAGAAATACAAGTCATAGAGACTCGTGCCTGAATACTGACCTTGAGCAAGGCACAAACCTGACGGTAAAACTAGGTTCAAAGGGCCCAGATTTTGTTCCCTGTGACTAGCAATAAGGAACATCAACTAACCGAGAGAAGATCAAGAGAACCAGTTGAAGGAAGGGAAGTTTATTTGTGACATGTTGCCCTTACCTGCTCCCAGGGCCCGTCCCGCCATTGGGCGCATGGCTCCATGGAACACAGCTCCTTGTGGACGGGTACGGGTTGCGGATGGCAGTACGTTGGGCTCACCACATGGTTGTCCAGCTGGCACCAGTATGGTCGCTGGCGTTCGCCGGTCCCGCACTTAACCGAGCACTGCCAACACGAAGACAACAATTGTGCAACCCGGCCACTCCCCAGACAAAAACAGTTGAATAGTGTGACCTTGTGACGTTGATTTATACCTTATCAGAGCTTATCAACAAAATATTTGTTCGGGCTCCAAAGAGAAGCGTCGTGAACTAATAAATCAGGTGGGCGGCTGTAAGTTGCTGTCATAGTTTTATCCCCAGTGCTGTTGGCCATCTTGCTGAGTGTGCTTAGTTGCAAACTAAACATCGCAAGGACGACAAGGTACTTAACAACCAGAGCCCACAGTACAAAATGTTCTACTTTCGATTACATTCGTCATATTTCTCAAGATACAAATTCAAATTTGAGATTTGGGATGCATTGGTAAAACTAAAATGAAAAGTAAACCAAAATAAACTTAAATAATCTGTAGTACCAAAATAGGGCAATGTAATTATATGAATGGGCTGTTTGTATGTTTTGGTCTAATTTCATACAGAGATAACCCGATGAGTCTACAGACAAGAGACACACTAAGAGATACACTAAGGGCCAGTTTCATAGTCAAGTTTAGCACGCCTCAAGTGCGGCGCTACACTAAGTACATGACGACACCTACCTAAACCAGAATGGAATGGGCCGTTCTCGCATAGGAAGCTGGCCCATTCCATTCTGGTTTAGGTAGGTGTCGTCTTGTACTTAGTGTAGCGCCGCACTTGAGGCGTGCTAAACTTGACTATGAAACTGGCCCTAAGAGATACACTAAGAGAGTTAAGAATGGTTTCAAAGCCTTCAGCAGGGAAAACAGTCCATTCCCAAAATGTCAATTTGGCAGTTTGCGGACAAAATAAAAATAAGCAGTGCAACTAAAAATAGTTCATAAAATTGCAAATACAAGTAATAAAATATCTCACAAACTCATTACAGAATGAAACATGGTTAAGGTTGGATACATTAGTGTTTGTACTAAGCTGTGGCATGCGCTACCACGGATTATTATTATTATTATTATTCTCCTGGACGCCAATGGCATCCCTCCAGCCCTAATAACAACCCAATATATTTGTTTTTGTCTGTGGAATATTTTAGTCGAGGATTCTCAAACTCGATTCTTTCATACTTCAATATGCTCAATTCTTGCTGGTATCAAAAGAATCAAGAATCCCTATCATAATGTTTGGTACCCAGATTCTTGGCTTTCGAATCTGAGTAGATTAAAGTTTAGTCAATGAAAAGAAACAGGCAAATTGTGAATTGGGCAAAGTTCCATCGTGGACATTATTAGTTATTTTGCTGTTTCACCTGAGCATCGGGACATTGTCAATGGATTAAACATGACCTTTGTGTTCTAGTGTCTCAGTTCAAACTTTTCCTTTTGTTCAGGTGTTTTTTCTACTATTTACACCTTTTAGTTAGTATCAAATACATTGCAATGGTCCATCTAGTGGCAATTTCAGCCGTCCCCCTAAGAAAGCTATCGTGTCATAAAAAGTTAATATCCACTCACCGGCAACCATTTGTCCACGGACCACTGCGGACAATTCTTGTCCCCGCACACCCTGTCGGTGATTCTCTCACTGGTGACACATTGGGAGTCCTCCATTACTCTGTCCAGCTCGTCCACACATTGGGCCCCCCGAGTCTGGACCCCTCCTCCACATGTCTTGGAGCACTGACACAACAACCATCTCTACTCAGTACTAGTTATATCACCATGTGAGTGACAGAACATGTGTCTATCATGGAAACTTGTCCGTAATTTGGTCACAGTTCACAGCATCATTTAAAGTAGAAGTACATATATATATATATATAATATAGGAAAGTGAACCAGGATTTCGAAAGTAAAAACAATATTTTAAAAGAAGTTTAAAACAAAGTGTTTTTAGTTAAATATATTCTAAAGATATATTAAAAGTTTAAGAAATATGCCAGATTGTTTCAAATCATTAAACTTTTCTCCAATAAAAGCCCAAACCAAGATCTGAAAGGAATCTATTTGTGCTGCCATCAGAAACTGTTCCCCCCCGAAAGAGGATGAAAACAAAACACCTTGCAACTGTTCCTGGTTGGATCCACTTCCCTCGTGATAGCTGCAATCATTACTTTGTCGTTACTTTCTCCTAGCGAATTAAGTGCACAAACTAACAAACATAAATGAGACGATATTTCCCCTGATAATGATGCACAAGTAACTCACGGGCCCCCACTCGCCAAACTTCCACCTGACGACGTCACACAGCCCCTCGCAGGGCTCCACGTTGTCAGGTTTGAACGCCAGGATGTGTTGACACAAGCTTTTGTCCAGCACCTTGAACTGCTGTGTGTCAGAGAACTCCTGAACGCAGTGTACAGTGAGCGTGCGGTGGCCACTGCCACAATGGACTGAGCATTCTGAGCGTGACCAGATCTGCCACCTGCAACCGTCGTAAACAAAACATCGGGCGTTACTACCGTCCTTAGTATCGCCAGACATATAGTCCCTCTCTCCCCACCAGTACAAGCTATAGGCATACACAACCTGATGTAAGGATGGTAGAGGAAATGTACCTACATAAAGGAAACCTCCACTCTCCCTGTCCTTGGCAGTCCAATCCATTGTGAGCATGTCGCCTTAGACCCCTCAACCACTGAAGCAGGTCGTGACCTAGTTTATTATTTTAATTCCTCACAAGAACTTGTGTGTTTATAGTGGACTCGGACCTACCCATACCTGCCTGGAGATTGAGCTAATCTCTGAAAGGGGCTGAGTCAGGTCAACTCACTTTAGGGTGCAGTGGGTGTTGCAGGGCTCCACCTTGGTCTGTGGAGGGATCTGACCCTTGCAGTGGTCGTCCCCTACATCTTCTAGAGTTTCTCGTCGGGAACAGACAGGCTTCAGATGCTTCTCACCTCAAAACATACATAATACACCATCATCAGTCAGAACACACACAGTACACTAGCATGAGTGATTGATTAATAGCACGCTCTATCAGATAACGCAGCCACCTTCAACTCTGGAGGGCTTTATGCTGCCAACTGTACAATGACAACTGTATAAATGAGCACGTCATGGGGTTAAATCATATGACATTTTGATGAGGCCATAATCGTAGCTATCAAATATAAAAGCTTGGCTAGCTAATAACACACCCCTTGGAGTGCCAGTAATCCCCTAGTGAGGATGTTAACATTTACCATGGCAAATGGGGTCACATGCAGACCACTTGTTCCCTTCTCTCCATACATAGTCGTGGAGCATATCCCGAGACACTGTGTACTGGTATGTGATGTCTGGAGGCTTGGTCAGGTCTCCCACTGACAGGATCTAGAACACAGCAATAAGAGGATAGTGTTAATACTCGAGCATTTGTCTGAATGTTATACACTACAAGTCGATGGCTCGTATGGAGACTCACCTCAACCACCAGGTCTTTCTTGATTGGCCGAGAGGAGTTGAGACGCTCGACGGCCACCTCGGACCCCGTGTACTCCAGCGGAGTGCCGGCAAACAGAAACACCTTGCGGTCACGACTCAGCACGTAGTTCCCGTTCAGTATGTAGTCCTTAGTCACGCCGTCCAGAAGAACTGAGTGGAGAGAGGAAACATAAAACCTGCAGCCATGAGGTTGCATTGCATTTGTTCATCGTTATCATGTGAGCACACTCGTCATGTGTACAGTTTGTTTGTAGTGGACTCACATGAGGCTTTCAAGCATCACTCTACGTGATCATCGCAACATGTGATAAATGCAAGGTGTAGTTCTTATAAGACATTGGACAGGTAGGTCGCGGTTCGAATCTACATTAGTATCCCCCTGGTGATTTTCCCATCCAGTCTTAATGCAAATGTGGGAAATCTTCATTTTACCTACGAATATCGAATTTTAGTACAAATTTTGGAAAAATGGTCAACACAAGAGGAAATAGAAAATGAATGTTATCATATTTTATTATATTACATTCATGATAAAATCCGTAAAATCTCTATTATGTTAAATTAATGGTCTGGGGTCTGGTCGTTATGTTTGTCCTATAATTATTTTGTGGTTGAACCCCCCAATAAGCTGTATTAGAGCTATAACACCAATTGTAATGTGACATTTGAAATCAATCTTATGTTTCCTTTTTTTAAATTTTCATAGTTAAAGGATTCAATGTTTCAAGAACATGAGTGTCTCAACATTATCTTATTTAAAAGCCTCTCCCGATTATTTACCCAAAGTGCAGCTTACCCAGATAGTTGTCGTCTTTCTCGTCGAAAGCGTGCTGACGGATGTCAATGTTGGAGGACCCAGCCGGGATACGAACTACTAGGCTGTACCCATAATTCTTGGTGTGGTTATAGCTGCCGGTCATGAGTTTGCAGGTGGAGTTGTCACCGTTGCATTTACCACAAATATCTGCAAGGTTTGTAAACAAGTTAATACAGTAGAAGGTAGGCTTCACAGCAGTTACATCACCTATGACTATTTACATGACATACCCAGCTCCCAGCGAGATCCCAGGACATGGTTACAACCCGCGTGTTTGCAGATCCCGTTGACACAGATGTCGAATGTATCAGGTCCACATGGGGTTCCATCTATAACCTTGTTTTGCAGCTCGTAGTACGCATTGGAACGATATCCTCGACAGTAGAGCGTGCATCTGTCGTTCACTGCTCGGGGAACACACACCAATACAAGGTAACTGGAGGAAAGTGACAACTCTCACACATGTGCTGCTATAGACTCAATAGTGTGTAAGACCTAGATACTGATTAGTGGACTATAAACCACTCTTCTCCTTACCGCTATCTCGGTACGTGAATTTGGTGATCATGACCTGATCACAAAACCTATTGGAGAGAATTCCAGCAGACAAATTTAAAGGGGCCGTTATTAAAAGATACTGAAAGTTTAAAAACTTTTCAATACAGTCTATTGATCAAACTATAATTAGAAGAAATTATTAAGCTATAAACATTAAAATAACAATGTCAAATGATGATTAAAAGCAACCTCAATATTAGAGTGTGTTGAAACAAACACAACATAATCTATTTCAATCAACTGCTTCTTATAGCTCAGACAAGTGGCTATGTGTCATATTGCATTATGTTGTTTAATTTGTAGGATTTATTTAATTTATTGACTGCAGGTACAATTCCTGGATCATGTCATAATATCGGTTATTGAAATGTTCTAGCAATCAGTACAGGTATTGACATGGAAGGCTCGGGGTGCAGGTCAGGTATCAATGTGCTGAAGGTGTAGTAAGACTCACTGATGCCATACTTGGGCAGCCACTTAACCTTCTCGGGAGACCCCGAGATGCTGTAGCTCTTGTTGTTATGCCGGGCACACTGCTCCTCCCGGAAGTCAATGCTGCCCTCTGGACACTCTTGTATGTTACAGGAACGGTAGCGCACTCTCTCACCCTCGCAGTAGCGACCCCCATTGGCAGGGGCGGGATTGTTACAGGCCCGCACCCTCTCTTTAACACCACCCCCACAAGTTCGGGTGCACGGTCGGAAACTAGGGGAACACGGATTCAAATTCATCTGTGCATTCAATTATTATATTTGAGGACAATATTTAATACAATACTATGCATGTCATGTATATTAAATATAACTAGGAATGTCAATCTTGATTCCTCGATACCCTTTATTACTACTGGTCTGAAATATTTGCCAACGGACAGAGTCAATCACTGCCTCAAGATCCTGTGTCAGAAGTGTATTACCACAGGGCCATACACAGAATTGCGGGTATTGGGGAGGGGTTTATCGTGGTCAAGTCCCTCAGTAGGATATGGAAAAGTATTTTTTTAAATATGAAAGCCATTTTGAAGCAATTAACTATTTTTTAAATGTAATTATTGTTGAAGGTGGTATGAACGTTATAATACTCTAATCAGATACCAGCCTAGGCATAAGAAGGAATACAACCACAGCTAATTAGTTATAATTTAGATGGGGTGTTGAGCACCCAAGCAGAATTTAAGGTAAGGCCCGGTGCTCGTGTATATCGGTGTAGTGCCTCCTCACCTGCTCCATTCACCCCACTTGCCATCACGCGGGGCCAGTGACTTGCGGTCTATTGGGATGCAATGACCCTTTTGGCACCACATCCCCTTCTTGCACGGAGTTCCGTCAGCCCAGGGCATGTGCTGGGTTCTGCAGCCTCTACTCTCCTGAGGCACTGAGGACTCAGAAGTGCACCACAGACGGTCACACATTGGCTGGAGGCAACCACTGTGTCATTATTAGACAGCAGATACATCACACACATTTCCTTTATCCTCACCCTGATCGCTTACAATACAACGGTATCTTGAAAGCTATACCATAGTGAAACACAGTAGGTTAGGTCTAGTAGTCGACAGAGCAGTGGTAAGAACATCTCTGAACACCAACTCCAAATGATGAAAGTCCTAGTTTTGTAAAAGGTATAACTCACCATGTAAGAACAAATTTTGGATCCCGGGCCAAACACCAGCTCGCATTGTCTGTCTTCTGTGAAGTTTTCGCCAGGAAGTGTGTTACTGGGTGGTCCATCCTCAGCTACAAGATCCTTGTAAGGCTTGTCCAGTAGACAATCTCCGCGGCCAGTCCTTACAAGATGAACGTTTGAAAGGAATAACACAAGAGTGAAACATCGCTTAGTGTTGTATCATGCGAGGATAAGGGAATAATCTGGCTGTCAACTCATAGCCCCTGGTAGCCTAAATAATCTGAGGAGTTTAGTAACCGCAGGCTCGAAATTATTTGAGATGGTAGGCACAGCAAGTGGTGGTAGAAAGGAAGGTGGTAAACGCTTGGTTTGATGCAATATAACAAACTGTTTGATGTACCATAGCATGAGCTCGATACAACTATAAAGCTTAAATTAATAGCTTTACACTAAAGTAGGAAAATAAACAAACAAGGATAGATTCATTCTAGATAGATTCCGTGACGTGGAGTGTTGCCAGGTTAAGCAGAGATAGTTGATATTGGCCATGTGAATATTCTCTTCACTCGGTTGGACATTCAATTGTCAGATATCAACTAAAATTCATTCATATGTAAGGTATGTAGTGCAGACGTGCGATTAGTCAAACACAAACCAAATGGGGAAACACAATACACGTACAGATTTAACCAGCTCTTCTTTCCCTACCAACACTCCACATTCCGAAACAGAATATATCCTGCCAAAACACTAACTTGACAATATTTAATTTTAAAATTTCACTCAAAAAACAACTGATCGTATATCACGAATCAAGAGATTGGTTTTATCCAGCACAAGGTTATCGCCAAGGTCAACAATGACGTCACACAGTTGTACCCATGGAGCCGGTACTCTACTTGAGATAGTGAAGAAGTGCGACTACTCACTCTAGGAACTCTGTGAGGTAGTGAGTGCTGCACTTGGACCAAACCCAGGGGTTGGTATTGTTGTCCAACATTCGGGACATGACGTTGCGTTTGATGGAGTTACCATGGAAACGACGGCAGCTCATATCGTCGTCGTGGGGCATGCTTAACCTGAAACAACAAACTTTGACTAGTAACGCGTGCTCTGTGAATGTGTTTCTCTTGTGGTGCACCTCGTGATGACGTCACTCACACATGTCCCAGCTCGTGTGCAATCGTGAAGGCCGCGCTAAGGCCGGTGTCCTGTACTATCGCGCAGCTGGTGTTGGTCTTGCACATGGTCCCCAGTTCGGCCAAGCCCAGAGTGTCACACTTCTGTTGGAAGGGGTCCCGACAGATGGTCTCTCTGAAACACAGTATCATGAGAACAACTCACTTCCCTAGACAGACACTGGACTATTGTATCTTTGTTATGTTCTCGAGGCCCCAACTGTCGCTACAAGAGGAGTGTCACCTGTCACAGTGAGGAGTGTCACCTTGTGAGCAGCAGCGCGGCGTCGTGGTGGTGGGGGCTGGAATCATCAGGGTCGTTGTACGTCGCCTGCCACTCGCAGAACTTGCCCAGCATGTCGATGGCCGAGGTGCCCTCCTGGTGAGGGTCCCTGTTCACCAGGTCCTTCTCGAGCACCTTCACCTTCACCACGGCGATGGACATCGGGTTACCAATGGACGCGTCCTTGAAGATCATCGACACCTGCGGCAGATGGCAACAACCTGTCAGGTCTGGCCTTACTGGACTGCAGCTGTGACTACTAAGGTCGTGACCGGCTATGGCGGACCAATGAAGGTGCACTCACCGAGGACATGAGGGCGAGGATGTAGGCAGTGAGATTGGGTCCATGGCGGGCCGCCATCTTCCTGTCAGCCACCACCATGATCTCCACGCAGTACTTCTGGTGGTACGAGGACCTGTGGAGGGAGCGACGTCTTCTCTCGTGGGGGGCATCTTCCTCCTGGGACTTGTTGAGGAACACTTCAGTCTCGTCTGGAACAAAGTTAGACTTATTCATATGGTTCCTGGTCCCTCCGAGCAAGAACACGCTATATCACTCCAGATATTAAAAGAGTAGGTTTGATATTAGTTGACGTCAGTTGAACACCCTCTAGTGAACAATATGTTGAGCGACCAGGGAGGAGGGCCCCAAGTGGTGCCTGGTACCCATCAAACAGTCTCGCCCTGGATCCAGCAGTAAAACAACAGACCCGCACGATACAACGATATGGTCCGTGCCCCCTTAACGACGCTAGTGCATCGCCTTGTGTTCTGAGCTAGTACAGTCACACACAAGAGTTGGACGGGTGGTAAGAGTGCACGCTATTGACTCCGCCTTGGGAGATGGGAGTGGTCCTTTTTCATCCTCCCTCATCAACACATCATCATGTGAGGAGGCTCTCCAGTCTGTTCCAACAGCCAGGGCTCTCCAGTCTGTTCCAACAGCCAGGGCTCTCCAGTCTGTTCCAACACACAGGGCTCTCCAGTCTGTTCCAACACACAGGGCTCTCCAGTCTGTTCCAACAGCCAGGACTCTCCAGTCTATTCCAACACCCAGAACTCTCCAGTCTGTTCCAACAGCCAGGACTCTCCAGTCTATTCCAACAGCCAGGACTCTCCCGTCTATTCCAACACCCAGGACTCTCCAGTCTGTTCCAACAGCCAGGGCTCTCCAGTCTGTTCCAACAGCCAGGACTCTCCAGTCTGTTCCAGAAGCCAGGACTCTCCCGTCTATTCCAGCAGCCAGGGCTCTCCAGTCTGTTCCAACAGTCAGGGCTCTCCAGTCTGTTCCAACAGCCAGGGCTCTCCAGTCTGTTCCAACAGCCAGGGCTCTCCAGTCTGTTCCAGAAGCCAGGGCTCTCCAGTCTGTTCCAGCAGCCAGGGCTCTCCAGTCTGTTCCAACAGCCAGGACTCCCCAGTCTGTTCCAACACCCAGGGCTCTCCAGTCTGTTCCAACACCTGGGGCTCTCCAGTCTGTTCCAACACCCAGGGCTCTCCAGTCTGTTCCAACAGCCAGGACTCTCCAGTCTGTTCCAACAGCCAGGGCTCTCCAGTCTGTTCCAACACCCAGCGCTCTCCAGTCTGTTCCAACACCCAGGGCTCTCCAGTCTGTTCCAACACCCAGGGCTCTCCCCGCCCGTGTTACGTAACTTCTATCAGCAAGAATGAATGCCGTTTTTTCATAGGGAAGATTTGTGATACTAAAGGAGAGAATCAGATTTAATACTTTAAAATCCATTTAAAATCCTGATTATAAATTAATTCAGAGAGTTTTATTATTCATACAGACATAAAGACGTAGGTCTCTAATTCCTCAGGTTCGGAAAGGAAAACTCTGCTATATTTGTGTTATGGATGGCATGTTTGCGATCTGATGGCTCGCTAACTAGGACGGCCCTTTTCTCTAGTGGTGGAGACATCTTTCTTAATATTGTGTGCTTTTTAATAGTAATAATAATATTATAACTCCAACCATCCTATTTCCCATAAACTTGCCTGATTTATAGACTTCTTCATACACCACTTTCTAGGAAAAATTAAACTAATGAACTTAATATCATTAAACAAATTGCCACTGCTAATGGCTACCCTCACTCTGGTATCTTTAATATTCCTTTGAAACAAAAAGCCCAAATCCAGTCTTACAAATATTTCTGATGACCTTACTCAACCCAAATGGGTTAAAATGAATTTCACAGGCCAAGAAGTTATCAAAATCTCCAGAATTCTACAGAGACATCACATCAAGATTTCCTTTCAAACCAACAACACAGTCAAACAGCACTTATCCAATTCCAACCTTAATACTTACAATATCTATAATAAAAGTGGGATCTACAAATTAACCCGCGATTGTAACGCTGCCTATATTGGGGAAACTGGCCGGGCACTTTCTAAACGGTATTTTGAGCACTTGAGTGACTTCAAGTATAACAGGACTAAATTAAAATTTGCTGAACATTTAAAAATGTCAGGCCATCAACCCACCCCTATCGGTCATTGTATGAAACTCCTTCTACCTTCCACCAAAGGTCACAAAATGAATATTGCCGAAAATCTGGGTAAGCTGTACTTTGGGTAAATAATCGGGACAGGCTTTTAAATAAGATAATGTTGAGACACTCATGTTCTTGAAACATTGAATCCTTTAACTATCCTTTAATAGGATTGTAAAAAGTTTTCATTACTAATAGTCTTACTATTATTCTGTCGTTCAATCTATCTTCTCTTCTGTATTGATGTAACCATATATTATATTCAGACTCGTTATTATCTATATTTCATTAAATTTTTTAAAGGTTCTTTTCTTAAAAACTCAATATTTTTTTTGCTAATTAAATTCCATGTTCTTTGCAACTTTGACCTTATATTTCATCTTACTTATTATCTTTTCATTGTTTATCAGGCGCTACTTTGAGTAACTATCATAGAGAGTTATCCAAACAATTCTAGGCACACAACTTTTCTGAACTATATTTTGTATTGATCTTCAATTTTACTTTCGTTAACTTATCAATCCATACGCTCATGTTTCGTCCCAACATCGACCCTGGATCCTGGCTTCACTCCCGAAAAAGACTAGATGGCCAATCAAGCAGAGATCGGAGTTCGAATACCTGTCGGGTGTACTCAGAGTATGTTTTCCTAAATGGCCCCCTGCGGGACGGGGTCTAGAATAGTCCCGCAGTAGCCCCTGCTTGTCGTAAGAGGCGACTAAAAGGGGAGGCTTCTGTGCAGGACAACCTTACCTATCTCTCTCCTTTCTCCCCTTTTTACCTCTTCTCTCTCCTTCCTTCTCCCTTCTCTCTCTTCTTCCTTCTTCTCCCTTCTATTTCTTCCCTTCCCCCTGCCGTTCATCCTGCACGGAGGCCTTTGGCCTTCCCGTTGACGACCTTGGCTACTAACACGGTTCTTCTCGGACAATTACTAGATACCGTTGCAATTGTGCTCCTGAATGAAAGTGCGCCGGTTGCAATACCTTTGTAGAAGGGCCTTAGGGATGACAATAACCGGGTACCCTACTTTGGGAAAAGATCGGTTGCGTTCATGGGGGTCCGGACGTAAAATTGGCGCTTTCCCGCACCCACTTGCTGCGACGACCTCTCTCTCGGCGATGCCCCATGCGGAGGTTGTCATGTCTAGCGTCGTATGGGGCCTCTCGTCGGGACAGTTAACAGGGCCACATGTGGTAGTACCAACTTGGGTCACCCTGGGTCTACGATCCGAGTACCGTGTAGGTTGTCCCCAATCACGGCATGGCCGACAATATTGTCGCCGCTGGCACCGTACTGCCAAACCCTGTTGGCAACTCACTGCCCGGTCCCTCGCAGGGTCGTAATATTGACAAGAGCCGGAAACGGGTAAGGCCGTCCAGCCCTATATTAGGAAAAATCCAGGAAGTGGTGAGGCCCCAGCCCCGCTTCCTGGTAATGT
>CABFOV010007781.1:0-18566 GCA_902141375.1 Timema poppense
ACATACATACATACATACATACATACATACATACATACATACATACATACATACACACATACATACACACATACATACATACGTAAACTACCTTTAAATTGAGGGCTGGAGACAAAATAAAAGTAAAAGTTATGGCACAACCTTCCAAAATTTCCCATATTGTGTATCAAGGCTTCGAATATAAATTCAAAAATAGTTATTGAGGGAGCTATCATTAATTGAATAAATTTTCCCCATAAAAAACGTAAACTTGTTAAACACATTAATCACTCTTTATATACCAGGTTAAAAATAATTGTAAAATGTATTTAATAAAATACAAATATTCAAATATATGTTATTTGTAACCTACCCTAAAATTATTTGTTATTTATAAAAGAATAAACATTTTATCTTTTAACATGACAAACTATTCCAGTAATCTCATTTTAATTCCATATTTAATATCAGTTTCCAAAATATTCCAATATATGTTATTTGTAACCTACCCTAAAATTATTTGTTATTTCTAAAAGAATAAACATTTTATCTTTTAACATGACAAACTATTCCAGTGTTCTCATTTTAATTCCATATTTAATATCAGTTTCCAAAATATTCAAATTTCCTTTTATAATTAGTTTTAAGTGAACCACCTTTAAATTAAAATATCTTGGATAAATAAGGATATGTTATTTTTAATTATGTAAAAATATTCATCCGAGAGCAATTTTTAACCAATTCATTAAAACTATTTTAATAAAAACATATTTTACATAAATCATTTAGTAGAGTAGCATTAAAAGAGGAAAAGTCATTTAATGATAGAAAGATGAAACTTGGTACAGTGATATAAGTTGCCAAGGGTGTCATTTTACGAGATGGAACTACTTAAAATTCCTCCCTGATCAGCAGCTATGACGTGATTAATATGGCTGCCCCACACATTATGTAAACCGAGTTATCTTGGAAACCGGCGCTCTTGTTCTTCATTTATGAAAACAAATTAACATTCAAATTAAATTTTTATAGTCAAACAGTTATTAACACATTTTAAAATCATAAACAGTTATATTTAAGTAAAATTTATATTACAAAAACAAATCGTATTATTTTATTTTGCATTGTGATGTTGCACAATAATCGTGGAGACTAGAATGTATAAGATATCCCTTAAAAATACATAGAATACATAGATTACATATGCAGATGAAAACATATAAATATGTTTACAAAAATATGATATTTTATAGATAGCAATAATATCAGACATAGTATTTAGAGGGGTAAAATACATTGAAAGCAACATTTACTGAATCATACTCAGATTAAAAATGATTAAACAAAATTTTAATGAAGTGATAACAAATGAACGGCTGTGGTATTGACTTTATGTGTTCTAAGATAAATTTAATCTGTTATATTAGAATATTTTCACACCAAGCTAAAATAAATCATAAGTTTTTTTACTTTCTCATTTCAAGAGAAAGTTTTGTGGTCTTGAAAAAAATATGATATGTGACCATTTTTACATTTTATTTGAACACAAACCTTAAAAAGTGGATTTTACAATTCTGTATATTCCCATGTCTTGTCTGTCTGCCCCTGGCCAAGGATTAAAAACTGTTTGATGGATTTTGTTCAAACTTTAAATTTAAATTTAATAAGAATATAAAAAAAAATTATTTGTTACCCTTACTCTTCATTTAAGAATATATTATAGCTGCAATTTTTAAAAATTGTTTTAACGATATTGTTTAAATGTAAAATCTGGGATTTGTTTTACATGAAAAATAGCACATTGGTGTTGGTTTTTGAGCAAAAATTCATTGAAGGGTAATTTACTTGTGACTGGTTTTTTTAAACCTGAAATATTTTACAAACGGCTTCAATTATTTGGTTCTAAATAGCCTTATTCGGAGTGTTTAACATGAAAAATAACATTATTTACCTAGTTTTAAATAAAAATTTCGATAAATAGTCATTTGCTTGAGAGTTATTTTTGAAAATTAAAGTTATTTTAAAATGACCTTAAGTATTTTATTTAAAATATATATCTGGGTAGTGTTTATCGTGAACATGATAACTAAAGCAGTATGCCTGTGTATTTGGGGACAAATCGGCTTGGTGTATTTTACTGATTATTTTTTATATTAATATATTAAAGTAAATGACCTTAGTATTTTGGTTTAAAATTGTTATCAATAATTATGTAGACTTATTTTTAAATAAAATAAATTAATTTCAGTGTAATTTATTATGAATAATATAAAGAAAATTTGATTTTTTGGAAATTAACCTTGAAAATTTAATTCAAAGTGGGAAAACGAAATAGTTTTTCATGATATTGATGAATACTCATTTTTGTACATATAAATAACATAAATTTAGGTCAGTTTACTAATAATTTATTTTTAGAGTTTAGATTTTATAAAACATGTTTAAAGAATTTGTTTTAAAGTATATATATAAAGAGTAATATTATAAGCAAGATGTGTTTGTTTTTATGAAGATAGCATACTTAAGGGTAGTTTACTCATAACCTAATTTTAAAACTTATCTTCGAAGCCAAAATAAAAAAAATGGGGAAGTTTGTGCAAATGCGTCGTACTATTTATTTACTAAGAAGTTTGTTTATTATTTGAAATTCAAATAATGATCTAGATATTCCAACAACCACAGTGGGCATGGGGAATATATTTCTGGCTCATCTATTCACGCTAGTGATAATTTAAGGGTTCAAATCCCGACTTGAATTACCAAATATGAATTTAAATAAATAAATTCATATTCTCCTCTATTCATATATTACCTATTAAATACACTTTTCTCAATCTTACTCACAAAGCTCATATAAATATTTTTATAGTCCAGACGAGTAGTAAGAGAAAAGAAATAGAAGAAAATTCTGCAATGATTTCTCTATTCAATTTTTAACTTTTATACGCTTAGTTTGCTATAGTTCAAAATATAGTACTTTTTTAGACGTAAGCACGCCAAGATCATTTATGAGATTTTCTGGTGACAGTTTTTAACTATAAATTGGTTAAAAAAAACTACGAGTAAACATTATCGCTAATTTTGAAAAATTTAATAAGCACTTTATTTTTAGTACAACAACTCTATCTAGAAGACAATTTTATGACATATATATATATATATATATAGTATTATTATTCATGACGGCAACCAGCGTGTGGCCTAACTTCGAAGTGCTAATTTCACGCGAAAATAAATTGGAAATTGTTCACAAAAAGTAGAAAACATAGGGAAATAAAAGGTGGGGTGGCAAATTACGTTACAAATATATATACGTGTGTGTGTGTGATACATATATTTATATATATGGCTAATGTGTGTGTTTGATACATATATTTATATATATCTCTAATTTTGAAAAGTTTAATTAGCACTTTATTTTTATTACAACAACTCTAGCTAGAAGACAATTTTATGACATATGTATAATGTGTATATATATATAAGACAATTTTATGACATATGTATATATATGTAATAAAACTGTATATATATATACAAGACAATTTTATGACATAAATATATATATATATATATATATATATATNATTTTTATAACATATATATATATATATATATATATATATATATATATATATATATATATATATATATGTTGTAACTTTACTCCGACATCAATCAGTGTTCCGTGCACCACAACTAACACACTACTTGACGCATCGCTTATTCAGAATTTAGATCTACTGGTTGCTGTGAAGAGAAAAAGGGATTGGGAGGTAGGGCGGAGGGCTACAATGTTGAGGGAGATATAAGCGTGCTAGTTTACACGAATTTGCTCTAATGGAAATGCGTCTCGCAAACATTAAGTCACGTCACCGCGTAGCGTCGAGTTCTGGGTCCACTTCGGCCAACAAATAATGCAGTTCCCTTGTATGTATGTCTACAACTCTCTGGGTATGGGATATCCGACAATAAAAAAAAAAGAACGTGATATGTTGAACAAAGAGGAACAGGATTTAACCCTGTGTACGTTTCAATGGATTAAAAACTTTAGGCTTAAAAACACTGAGATAGGTGTAATCCCTTTTTCAACAACAACAAAATGACGAGAAGGGAAACTACGTAAATCTAACGATCGTTTTAATTAGTATCTTTTTACATATAAAGAATGGATACGGCCGGTGACAAAGAGGCGAAGGAGAAAAAAACAACAGTCTTTGAACTTGCAACTTTCTACTCTTTTTTGTCTCAGTAGAAGACATTCGTTTGCGATTGAACTTCTATTTATTCTTAACTCGAAATAAGAAAGATCAAAGAGCTTGACGGATTGAAATTAATACATTTATTATATTTTTGTTGCCTTTTTTTTGCGTCTTGCTTTGTGTTTTCGTTTCATTTGTAGATGACGCCAATTACTTTTCTCGGCATTTGATGCCATTCTCCCCCAAAGGAATTATAATGTTTGAAACAGAAGTATAAATGAAAAGATACAACATTTTAAAAGTGGTATTAATCAGGAGTTGTAATTTGATAACGTTCAACAAATTTTAGATGCAAGATTACTAGGTTTCTACCACAAAGAGCCTATGTAATATATTTCAACCACCCTTTCATCAGAAATTATTTTTTAAGACGAGAAAGTTAGCTAAGGCTGTGTTATTCAGAACAGACTTAAATACCAAAATATACTATTTACACTGGTTCTGCTTTTACTACTTTGGTAATATTTCCTAAGAACACATTCAAACCTTTTACAAGGTAGTTATTAAAATGAAATACCTTATAAAATAAAGTTATTAATATCAATGTTGTCTAAAACAATTTTTGTTAGCATTTAATGAAATTTTTGCGAACTTGTTATTTTTGTAATAACCTATATAGTTATATTTTTAAAATTATATTTGTGAAAATAGTATAAACTTGTGAAATTGTGTTTTAATAATTTTCTGTGAGTTGGGACAAGTTACTTCGTACCCACTTTCAATAGTATAATAAATCTGGAAATTCGATGGGATCCACAAACATGTTTTATAATTTTAATAGGGCCAAGGACTTAACAAAGTGACTTTAAAAAATTACTATAAAATGTGTTATTTATATTTGAAATAATATTGTGTTAACTTCACGTTTATTCTATAAAATGGATAAATACAACCAAATATGATTTATTATCTAACTAAGTGTGATTTGTTATTGTTTTCAAATCAAAATAATACTTTTAATTCAACCATTGTAGAGGGCAAGTAGAAATCTAAGCATAAAGTTTCTGCATTTCTTTAAAAAAAAAATTTACGTAAAATTAAGTTATTTGGATAATATTTATGAAAATCAATCAAAGTGTGTCAAGCTAATTTTACCCTTATTAAAGCATGCACATGTCATAGGAGGTGTCATTATAGTAAGAAATAGCTATCTAAGGATTGATTTAATGTTAATTTATTTTGATATTCTTTTTAACTAAATAAAAAGGCCAACGTTGAAGCCGACCAATTATATACACCCTTCCAGTATCAGTGAATGTATTGAAACCTATATCACCTTGAGATTACTTACATTCCGAATTTTTAATTTTTTCAGTTTTTGTCAAATTAATAATAGGTATTTCTGAGGCCTATGCTAATTTCTGGATTTTTATGCAGTGAGTTTTATTCACTTCAACTAATACTAAATAGTTTCCATTCCGGAATGGACACCTGGATAATCTTCCAGATGTATAGACACATTTTTATTCTAAAATTGAATGATAAAAGTAATTAATGGCAGCTCATGCTTAGAAAGAGTATAAACCATTTCGATAAAATGATAAATATTGGCTATTTTGTTTTAATAAAAATACATATGCATAAACGGAGTTAACATAAAATAATGGTCTCGACTCTAGTCAATCTTAGATCACAAAGTTTAAATAAGAATAATATGCAATAGAGCTAATTGTTTTATTGATTTTATGAAACTTTGTCACATATATTCTATGAATGCAATCATTTTAAATTTAATATCAATTTCCTATATCATAAAACCACATTAATATTATTTTTCACCTCATTCAAAAACCTTTCCGGACTGTACTCATATTTACACTAATGGTATAACGATTAAGAAGAAAGAATTTAAAGACAAATTATCATTGTTCACGTAAAATAAAGTGATGACTTATTCTTTATTATAAAAGATATTTCCATAACTCTAGACCCCGTAGTTTCCAATGAAATCACAGCACGTAATGTGTTTAACGACCAAACGCTGTAAAAGCAAACACCTTTAAATATCCTCTCCCTGTGCTCATCGCTCTATAAGGCTTCCGAGGATATCTCACTCCAGTTTCAAACTAATTTGTGGCAAATGTGGTTGGAAAGTAGGTGGGAGGAGTATTTCTAAGACAAGGAGACTCTCGTCACGAGAAAGGACGCTACCGCCACCACCACCACCACCCCATGCCACTCTCTTACTCCTTCTGAACCCCTTCCGGTCAACGCACATACTCGCAGCCAATACCCTCCCTCCTCGCCATCAAAACCCTTTAAAGTCTTGTAATTTAGGAGAGCTACAAGTCTAAGCTTTCAAGTGTAAAACCAATTTTCGGTTGAAAGTAAAAGAAAATGAAGAAAAAAGGAATCTAAAGGAAAGAAAAGAGTAGGAGACTATAAGGAAGTGGGTGAAACGAAATAACTAGCAGTAAAGGGTATCTTTGGGAAAGTAGACTCTAAAGACGATGTAAATACTCATCAGAACAAAAAATTGACCAAAATATATGTATCACATCATAAATATGTAGGACTAAGAATGTCCCAGAGAACAAAACCACCATATAAAAACAAACCCACCAGAAAATACCTTAAAATGTGTATTTATTGGAATATGGGATGGTAATCAAATGGAATTCATCATCTAAATATTTTTCAATAATTTTAAATACTATTACTCTCCTTTAGATTAACTATGGAAATACATTTTGAAGGACAAGTAATAATATTACAGATGAAATTAGATTAAAAGAATTAGAATTGATTTATATATAGTGATCTAAGTTTTGGATCGTATTATTAACTTAAATATGTTTATTATTATCTCCATATTATTGGTATAATATTGGCATTGAGAGGCACGTGGGTTAAGGCGTTGAGCTCGCTTATTTTGTGTAGGCTGGTTAGCTGGTGACTTCTATATCCGATCTCAACTCCTAGCAGGGTATATTGAGGGTTTATCTTTGTGGTTTCCCACTCTTTGTATAATATGTAAATGTTCGTAAATCCTCCAATACAACTTTCTGCATTGTTCAACTCTATCCCGCAGAGGAGTGGAATTCAGACCGACTGAATCATTACTAAGATGAGGTGCAAGAATGTAATGATTTAATAAAATAATTATGATTCAATATGAAATTATTACACTATATATAAATTAGTAAAACTATATTAAAAACGTTATTTCTATTTTAAACCACAAACTAGCTACCAAACAAACCTAAAATAAAGAAGCTCATAGATTTTAATTTAGGCTTTAATTATGTTTGTAGATGAAGTTAACACATCGATATTAATACTTGTTTGTATACGTTTATATAAGGAGTTTTATTTAAATAAAAAATGGGTGATAGGACGTATTAATAAATTTGGCGAAATCTTTTGTGAAATAATTAATTTTAATTTTTTATAAACATAAATACATTACTGTTATATTTTAGTACGTTTGACGTTTGATGGAGAGATTAGGGTTCTAATCACGTTCATGTTTTTTCCCTAAAAAGTTTATACTTGCCCTCCACACATATGCTTGTACATTTCCTCCAAATTAAACTTTACTCATCCTAAACACAATAGCGTAATTATTAAATTGGAGTACAACCCGAACGAGTAGTAGCACGCTGCCAATTGTGCTTTACTGTTCTAGTCTTTCCTTACTTCCATTTTCGTACTACGGCTATGCGGAATGCTAAAAACCCCTCTTCCTTGAATTTGGGGCACATAACATTAATTTCATTTAAATATAGAGATGTATTTTCAACCGCCCCAATACGCCTCTGCCTCACATAGTTGATAAAGTAAAAACAAACAAATGCAAATGTAGATAATTCCACGAGTCAATATTGTTCAAAGCTATAGAGCTGCCGCGAATAAACTCGCTCCACCCACCTCGGGATATGTGGCGTATTCAGCCGAGAGCCTTTGGAAGGAAACTGTGTCAGATGACACAAGAAACTGTTAATGTTATTACCAGCTTATAGAGTCAGGTACGTCCTAGACTCTAGTGGGCGATACGTGTGGAAAAACGGAGTATTCAGTTAGTGTGAGGACAGAGCGCTCGAAGCTAGGAGAGCCATGGATTATATGTAGAGAAACTGAACAAAGTCAAACTACAGAGGGAAACAGAAATATCTGTCTAAACAGCTAATACTTTCTTGGGAGCCCTGCGTGATATGTAGTATTGTGATGCCCAAAAATATTGAATTTGAGATTTTTATGAATGTCAACGTTTCATGATCCACTGAACTCATAAAATCGGTAAAAAATTCCCTCTATCTCTCTATTTCTGTGTCAATGTGTGTGAACTGAAAATACTTAACTGGATTACATAAGATTTTTCAAATATGTTTTTGGAATTATCGTTCTACACCAAAATTAAGAATAGTTTACATTCGGGTGAAAAACTAAAAATTCGATTTTATTTATATGGGTATAAACGATATTGATTAAAAAATCGTATCTAGTCAGTGTTTAACATTAAACATAAAATGGTATCTTTCTTTTTCTGGTAAAATGACCTATAGGTATTTACATTAATAGATATCTGTTGTTTTGATCATATCTCCACCACCCTTTGAGATACGAAATAACTTATCATTGAAAATTTGTAGAACAATTTAAAATAAAATATATAACGAAATACATATAAATATGTAAATCCAATATTTTTGTATTGATGTCTTGAAAATTTTGAGTTGATTATTATGCTGTTTGGTGGACAGAGATGTTACTTTTTTCTATTTATGCTTATTCAACAGTGTATATTCTAATATATAGTGGAATATGATAATTTAGTTTTCACTCTGCTTCTACATATGTATATGATTTCGTTTAATATAATCTATGAGTTAGTAAATGTTTTAAGTCTCAATGTCTTGATAAAGACGCGAGAAAATAAGTGCATTGTAGCTTAAATTTATTTTAATTTATTTTAAGAGATATTATACCGATATTCCAAAACCTTTACTCTAGTATTTTTAATAGAAAGAATAAATTCTCAACACTCCCTTATTTACATAAATATAAGACGACTATTTAAAATGAAAAGCAACTCTGAGCACGTGACTAATTCTGAATAGCCTAGTGGTATGAAACTGGCCCGCTAAGCCATGAGTCCTGTGTTTGATTCCCGTGTCTAGGTGTATCCTTACACAATCTACAAGTATGTTTGTAGGAAAATGCGCAAATAGTCTTAAAATATCGACATAATTACCATTTATGAATGAAGTCACTTTGGACCAATAATATTTAACATATTGTATTAGAAAATATATTTTATTAAAATAATTAAATCATACTGAAGTTAGAATCCCGTCAATGTCGGAAAAAAATTGTAGTTTTATATCCTTTAATGATTTTAACTGTCATTTGTTTCTGATAGTTCACAATCTGCATTTTCTCTTATCACTCATCTTATCAATCATCTTCTGTGCCTCAAATTTGTAAGAAAAGCATATTTTGTCATGCCATAAACTTAAAGAAAAAGCTTGATCTTGAAAGCTCTGTTTCAGGAATATTGGCTGTTGCGTAATACTCACAAACAAACACTTACCATTTATCTTAGTACGTAAATATAAGATGACTCACGATTTGGAATAATCCAAGTTTAGAAAGAAATTTAAGATAAATATAGTATATAACTTTACATGAACAGCTTTTAAAAACGCTTCCTGGGCCCGCACAATTACATTAATGGTGTAATATAAATATAGTTTAAACAAAGTACTGAAGGAACTATTCTGTAAACTCTCACATTTTCTAAATAAATCTAAAGTAGTATTAGCAAGACTTCTGAAAGATGTTGGGGGTGAGGGAGCTGTTAAAACAAACTTATTGCTCAGATGCACGAAACTCTTACAATCTGTGGACTAATGGATATTTGTGTATTAAAAACAATCTCAGTGACCTTACCTGGTTGTAATAGCAGCTTGACACATTATGACTTAAATTCTTAGTTAAACAGTAGCAATAATTAGGGAACACACATAAAATCACATAATTAAACAGTTAAATATTAATTCGGTAAATGTAGGACCATAGACATTAAATAAATAAAATTAACTTATTACACGATTTGTTGGATCATTCATATGATCTTAGGTTAACAACATCATATGTCAATGTAACTCTGATAGCTACAGTTATAAGGCAACATAAATATATTATAAATATATTATAAATATATTTTAAATAGAAAAATATAAATATAAGTACACTTTTATATTAATTTGAACCAAGGAACAATGCTCACTTATCAATGTGAAGAGAAACTTATAAAAAATAATCAAGTGCTAATAAAAAACTTGTTTTCCAATAAAAAAATTATTATACTCCTAAAAATTATTAAAATTAAAATATATTCTTATTATTTTAAGTTTAATGATTGCTGAAATCATGAAAATGAAAGTTGAAAAAATTAAAAAATTAAAAATATAAACGTGTCAATATCATTATGTAGAAAAAAAAGGTTTGATGCTGACAGTTCAGATCTCGTAGAGTAATTTATAGTAAAAGATATTATAGGGTGAATTGGAATGGGGAGGGACATATCTCGGTTAAAAATAGATACAGCTCACCCAGTGATTTGGTATTCTGTAGAAGAAAATTTGTAGAAGATTATTGAAAAATGAAATTTTTCATATTACTGTTAATATTTGAGAACTATCTTCACAAACATTCCCAGTACTAGTTGGGATCCAGGGCTTACTGTTTACACATTAGCTTTCAACTTAAATACCAATTCGACTATATTTATTCTTGTGGTATAGTTCACAACTGTGGATTTGTGATCTCTTAAAAGCTCGAATAGGGCCAGCTCACTTCTGCCGTGGACAGTTAAAAATTGTTCCTTAATTGGAAATTAAGAGGTGAGCTTTTACAAAATAAAAATAAAAAATGTTGATTTAAACTGATATTAAAATTAAGATACAAAAAATAATAATTTAAAAGCCAACAGAAGTCTGTAAATATAATAGAATCGATATAAGATATTACATTCTATTTTTAATTTGACATCTCACGAAACTCAAATCTCGCGGCGATGAAATGTCAAAAGGATTTTCTTTCTCTCTCTCTCTCTCTCTCTCTCTCTCACGCTAGTTCTCGTGATCACTACTAGGGGTGCTAGCTTGAACACAACAATGGCAATGGCCTCCGTGCGCGAAACAGTCTGTAAATAATATCGTCCATCTCGACGAAAATTGAAAGGATTAATTAATCCACACTGGCAAGTGTTCAATATATTACATCTCATTGTTTATTCATCTAATTCCATGTCCTATTATATTAGTAGAGCTATAAGGTGCCATGTTTGTTTATTAAAATAAACATTATGGAAATACGGCATTCTTGGCTAGCTTTACAAACTCCAAGTTCTCGCATTTGAATAATATGTACACTTAAAATTTAGGGAAACGTTATTGAAATAACAAGGGGGAAGGTCTATTATGTCACATGATTAGCAAATACCAGATTTTGATTAAATGTCCTCTTTATTTCCTTACATAACATATAATGTTCACATACATTATGTTTATGATCCCATGGAAGTGTAAAGGTTTTTTTATAGGTTATTGGTTGGTAGATTTTATACACTTTATATATTTGGTCATATTTCCTATTTTGCGTTATTCTTGCATCATTTTTGGCCATAAATAATTATGTAGCATGTCAATTATGTAAAATTTACATCTACACCACGAGCTTACATAAAAATAATAAATTATGATAATTATTATAGCGGAATCCAAAGAAGATAATTAAAATTGACATATTTAAGTATAATATGCTTCAACATCTACTTTCCATGACTGGATGGGCTTGGATACAGCCACCATGCTTCCGAGAAGAAAATACTACAAGTGTGTAAAATAACACTCACGAGACGAATCCTTATAAAAGTACTATAGCTGAATCCAAAGAAGATAATTAAAACTGATTTATTTAGTAATAATATCCTTGAAGACTTACTCGCCATAACAGGATGGGCTCAGATACAATCACCATGCTTTCAAGGAAATTACGACGAGTATGGCGAGGGCCATCAGCATAGAAAATCTCACACACGTCCGCTCGCTGTATCACCTAATAGTTGAAAAGGACGGGACTGGCTTGGGATCGAAGTCAGGAGCCTAGAGCGCTGCTGCTCTTGCGGCATTCCTTGGTACTTCTGTCTTTTCCTTCCCCCCTTTATTTATTTTATTTTCTCCTCTTGTTTCCGTTTCTCCCATTACCTGTGGCTTATGCCTTAGTCTTTTTATTCCCGTTTTGTTAGAGTAATCGTATATAATGAGTGCCACTCAGATTCGCTTATTGTATTTCACCACATCGTAACTTCGAAGAAAGAAACGCCTCTCTATCACCTAAAGTAGTACCCGCTCTTTATGAAGTTTTGATCGTGGGTCTCACCACGTCGTTGAGGGAAATCCTCTTCGATCTTCTAAGTATCAAGGCGCTATTAATAAGCCAATCAGACTTATGGGTCTATTCTAAAAGACTAGAATTTGATATCATGTCCTTCAGACTTAGTTTATATAGTCAAGACAACTATAATGTTTATCATGTACTTTTGACTTAGTTTATATAGTCAAGGCGACTAAAATGTTTATCTAGATTTCTTATTTCAGTCAAAGTGACTAGATTTTGGTTTTTGTGTCCTAACTTAGTTGGTGTAATCAACGTGACTATATAATGTTTTTTCAAGTCATTCAGACTTCTTATATTAGTCCAAGTGACTAAGTTTTTCCCTATGTCCAAGTGATATAGCTTAAATATAGGAGCCTTGAGCTCCAGAGGTAATAAGGACCTAGTCTTAAAGGTTGCTTTTCTCCACAAGTACAGTACTTCCTTTTAGTCCTTATGACTAGTCCGTTTTCGCATGACGCCGTGGACGTAGTGTTCAGTTGTTTAATATTTGAATGGCTACAACCAGGTTGCCTGTCCTTTTTCTTGGACCCAGTTGGGTCAATGTGTTGAATCATTCTTATTGGCACGCTTCACGTGTGGTATTAGCTGGGATGGGTAAAGCGCGGAGCTCCGCTATTTTCCATAATGGGGTCCGCGCAGATAATGCCTTTACTTTTAGCCCATTGTTGGCTCCTATTGACAAAGTATAAAATGTTAGTGTGTGTTAAAGTAAAGTTGTACCCCAGGGAATGGGTTATTGTTCTATTGGGTACTCTGGCAGTACCTATTGGGAAAAGGACCGGCCATAGTACTATTCGGTGTTGACACCTGGTTGCTAGCCATCTACTAATGTAATTAACAAACTTTTCTCATATCATTTATTATACAATGTATCTTCAGGAATTTCTTAAGTCCCAATCAAGCAAGTTCAAGTTTTATATATATACTGCCTTTAACCATGCTGCCTTGGACGCTTATTTACCCGAGCAGCGGCAAGACAATCCTATAGTTTGGACATGCTATATGTCAACACATCTTCCATTTAATGTAAAATTTTCCGTGATCTACGATATGTTAACTTGTTTTCCTGAATATATATATTATACTTTCAATATTCAACCAGCATTAATCTTGTATAACTATTTTAATCTTATAACTCATTTATGTTTTTCTATAATAAATATATTTATTGTTAACTTAATTATTTGTCTTACATACAGAATTATACTGACGATAAATCACTTACAATTATACAGTGAAACCTGCTTTAAACGGAATCGTAAGGGTTAAGGATATTTTTTCCGCTAGAGCCAGATTTTCCTTTAATGAAGGTGTGTGTTAAAACTAAACCAGAAACATGTACTTAATTGAAATAAAATAAAATATCTTATTTATTTATTTATTCGCACTATAATAGAACACATGCTACCATTACACTGGACATAATGTTAAGATCAAGCACAACGTTTGTCTTTGAAGCCAAATTAACAAATTCCAGAATAAAGTAAAAAATATAGGCCTATAGCCCTTATTGAGAAAAATTTCCGGAAGAAGCAAACAATTGAATTTCAATAAAGGTGGGGCTGTACCTTTAAAATCGGAATTCCAGTGGTGATTGACCAGTCATTAGTGCAGAATTAATTATAATCTTTTTTCTTATGTTTAGTTATATTTTTTGTGAATTTGAAATACTTTTTTTTTATAAATTTTATGAAATTATTTGAAAACGTTTATGTTATTAAGGTCCAGGCCATGCATGTGGGTCTGTAAAAAAATTATGTCATTTTTTAGTTTCCGATTAGTTAAAAATACTTTTAGTTACATTTATAATGATCAATATAGACACAGTTGAAAACAGACAGTTAAGTAAAAATTCACATCTTAATGATACGTTTTTAAATTAAATTAATACAAATAAATAATTATTATTATTGTTCGTTCCTTTTCTTCCAGCCCACTCTCTTTATCTAAGTATACTAATAGGTTAGAGTTGAGGAAGGTGGAATTTAGAGTTAGTCTATCCTACTTTGGGCCGAACAAGAGTAGAAAAATAGTTATAAAATAGTCCTAAGTATACCCGGTAGTTATTATAATCCAACCCACCCCACTACCCCTATTCTCACACATCGGTCGGATGTACTAAGTGTGGTTTGTCTAAAAAAATCCCACTCTACCTCCCCTCAAATGTGGGTAGACATCCTATAAATATAACATCCCTAATCCCTAAAACTATTAGTGTAATTATTATAAACGTGTATCCCGAACGGGTAGTAAAACGTGGTAATAAAAAAAAACTACAACCATAATTTGAAGCTTAAGGCTTGTCGCCCACCAATCTGACAAAAAGTCCCATGGTGTCATATGACAAAATGAAATTTGACCAATTGTTAGACACAGTGAGCGAAGATGATGTGACCAAGGCCGTACAAAATTCAAGCACAGCTACTGTCATGGCGTCATGTGACGATAATATAAATATTTTACTTTTAAGAAGTTGTTCTTTACTGATATTGGTAGAAGAGGAGGCCAGACAAAGAAAGTGTTGGATGTATCCTCGGAATAAGGAATGATACATTTTAGTGTTTTTAAATAAATTGAGAAAATATTGAAAGATGTTCAAAAATTTCACTTTCCAATCAAAGTGAGGAAACTTTTAATTTTCTTCTTTTGTAAATTTAAGACAAGCTTAGGAAGCTTCACACAAACAATAGACAAAGCATCACATCAAACGAGACATTAATGTAATCAGGGTAGGTTTTTGTCAGATGCGCAAAACCCATCGGACAGAAGTGCACGGACCCTCGTTGGACATATGTTCGATGTCAAATGAATGTCAGATGATGTCATATGACAGAGTCAGTTCGGTAACCGGCCACTGATTTAAACAACGTGTAAAATTATTCGTCGGACTGTCTGTCATATGACCAAATGTGTTGTCACGTGAATGTTTTTGTCAAATTGGTGGACGACTGGCCTAATTATTAGTAGGCCTATATTGGTGACCAGGCTGTCTAGGGGTAAAGTGTCAGTCTTCTGTGCTGGGGGTCCAGGGTTCAATCCTCGGTCCCGGCACAGATTTATCTGATTGACAAACCCTTCCATCACCTCTGACAAGAGGTATATTAATCACAACTTGTGTATTTACGGAATTCCAGGCCTCCACCGTGGTTCGAATCCCACTTTAAACGCTAGGTCCTCTATATCATCTCAAAATCACCCTACCATTACACATTATCTTAAGTGCGTTTAACCTGAATGTTAAGTAAGACGTGGTGCTAATAGAAATTTTAGTATATTTTTATTATTACTATAATAATCATGTTATTTAATTAATCCAAACTTGTGGACACATGGTCTGAATGTTAATAGCTTATTTTCTGGTTTAACAATGACTGGTGGATGACTGGCTGTACTTAAGCTTTTAATATTGCAGTATTTTCCACTCTGTCTACCCGCAAATGAGCGTACATTTTCTCTAAATTCAACTTTATTCAATGCTAATAAAATAGTGTAGTTAAATGTGTATATCTCGGACGTAAAATGATACACTAAACAAAATTGGTAATGTAGTTTACACAGCGTCTTACTAACCATCGAAGTTAACCACTTAATTATTCAATGAATTAGCAGACAATTGATTCTAGCTAACAAAAACTTCCACAAAACTGCCAAGGATTCTAATCCCTACCTCTTACCCACTGGTAAACAAGACTAAGAGATTGTTCCCATCGATGCGGGTGTCAGCATTAATATAAACTAATTCATCAAAAATCACTAAATGGCTTATTCTTTCAGCTGTATTTGTAGTCTACTTCATGAGAACAAGGATACATCCATTATCAACTAATATATTATATCAGGTATTGTATGATCTGAAACCAATGTCCCCTTGACATGTATCTGGTCTCCCGGGCCACTTAGATATAGAGGAGAGCATGTAAACACTAATGGATAGGAGTAGGAGTTGGAGTACGATACACTATTCTGACATTTACCAAGATACACAACGAGGTAACACAATTCCCATGATAGAGAATAATAGTTAACGTTTAATAGCAATGTAGAAAACTGAGATACTTGTTATAAGCAAGTAGAATTAGAATAAATAATACATTTGCTATGTTCTCACATACAGATAGTTTAATTCCTATTTCATAATATGGGGACTTACATCTTTGTTTAATTAATGTGCAAGCCACCTACAAATTTGATTCTGAATCTAGAAATTATTATTTTAAATACCATTATGAGAAACAAACCATTCGACAGAGTTGAACACAACCTATAACAGATTTTATATCGGCTATAATTAAATTATAGTTAAATGAATGATTTTAATAAAAACTATAAATTGTGATATTTATTAATATAAAACAATCCATAGGCAATTGTGAATAAAATTAATATAGCCATTTGAGAATAATTACAATTTAAAAAATTAGTAGTATTTACACTTTCAGGATAATTAATTCCCAAAGATCGATTATTTATTGCTTTTATTTTTAGGTTTAAGCCTGTAAGATTACTGATCAAACCATTTTAAACAACATTGATTAGGCAATTTTCGAAAAGATTCTGTATTAAAAAAACCTGTTATCTACTAACGTCTCTTAATTTTAAGAACTAGAGTTAAAATAATAATTCCACCTTGAGCTATGACCATTTGAAAACTAGATATCGGGATTGAACGGACTAATTCAAACCGTTAATTCGTGTAGCCCCAGAAAGAGATGATGAAAGAGGCAGAAAGAGAGAATCTTAACTTCCTCTTTTTGAGCTGACTGATATAATATCAAGGTTTAAAATGTTCACTATTTCAATATATATAAATGGGAAATTAAAGAGATTGATTCAAACCATTAAGGTCAAAACTCAGTCTCTTATATCAGCATTATTCCCATTAACTGATTCTTATGATTTTTTTATTTAAATTGAACTTCCTTCTTACATTTTTTTACTTAATCGTCTTGCCATAGAAAAAACTCTCAAACGGGCAGCATTTTGTTCATCCGAATCTTAACCCAAAAGTGATCAAAATAAACTTGACGTTTGTGAGATTTACGAAATTGAACTGTAGGACTTAACAGAACAGAAACATACAAACGCCACACACAAAAAAGGTAGGGTTGAAATAGAAGGAAAAAAAACCTTTAAAGAAGAGCTTTCAGTACTTCCGACAATCCTGTCAATGGCAACGTTTGGAGTAATCAGCTTCTCTTTTAATCTTGTTCTGCGTTCGACACATGAGCTGGTTCTCATCGATTAACTTAACTTGAAAACAAATACCATTTCATCACATGAGCGTGTAAACACATTAGCCTGGATTGTTGAAAGCTTGCATCTTCACACTCTGGCAACAAGTAAAAATAACATTACAGTAACATAGTAAACAATACACTAAACGTAATTAATCACGGTTGCAACCATTTTCTTAATATTAAATTTTCTGTGTTTTTCAGATTATCCAGATGGAATTCCCATTTTTCCATATATATAGATAAGTAAATATAAAACTTCATGTCATAATGACCGAGAGACCGTGTGTTGGCACAAGGCCGTAGCCAGCCAATGATTTCGGGGGGGAGCGGGGGGGTTGGTGGGCACATCCCTCAATAGCTGAAATGATAAACAGTTCTAGACGCTTTCTGAAGTGGGGTTTTTAATGGTAAAATAACCTCTTAGTTGCCGAAGGTTTGGAAAATTTCCTAATATTAAACCCTTTTTGAAGCTCTGTGAAGTGTTTTTTTATGGTAAAATCGCCCCCAAAATGCTGAAGGCTACTAACATTTCTAAATATTCAACATCTCTAGAAGCTCTATGAAGTGCTATTCATGGCAACACAGCCCCCTAATTTGTATTTGTATCTTAATTTTGATATTGTTTGAACCATAAATAAAGCCATATATATATTTTGTTAATACATGTTCGTGGGGGGGGGGG
>CABFOV010007782.1:0-26742 GCA_902141375.1 Timema poppense
TATAAAAACTTTTAAAGACACGAATGGAGGAATGAGTCTTATATCAAAATAAAATTCCGTTCATGATGATCATTTCTTACACTTATACTACCCATCTATCTCAATTAGGAAAAAACTTTTACAAAGAGTGAAAATATTTCTGCAGAAAAAACTTCATTATAGTTATTTCATTAGAAAACAATTTTTTCAAAGCAAACCAAATGGAATATGGGAATTTTAATAATATCCACATGTCTTATAAGGTTTTTATAACAAATTCTGAACCTACTGTGATTGCCCAAGTAGTTTACGAGGAAAGGTGATTTACGTTTTAGAATTTTCGAGTATATAATAGCAGTAAACATGATGCCGCTTGGATTTTCCCTGCAAGAACTTACGAAGTCATCACGAGTCGCGCCACCAGTACTGGTGCGCATAGCCTATAGAAGTAAGCCAAAGCTTGAGTGACCTACCCCTCTCCAACCCTCCCCCCGCCCCTAAATAGAAACATAATAATTGAAAGTATTGACTCGTGGATTCAAGGACCTTGATCATCGGATTAAATGGCGTTTAGGGTGTTTGTTTTTTATAAATATTATATTCATTTAGTCACTAATAATACTTTTTTATAACTTCAATTAGTAAATTAAAATTTTAAACTTGTAAAATGTTATAACTTGTTTCAATTCTAACTGTTCAATAAATTTAAAATCATTGTATTAATTAATTACTAAGTATTAATTGTCAATTATTTTTCAATATTAATTTACGCCTCTTAAATAATAATTACCAGTAATTTATAAATTTCATGAATTTTTTATCATCATCTTACTACCTGTTCAGGTTATAAGCAAAATTGCATGAAAAAAAATAATGGTTATTCCTGTGGGCAAATGAAAAAAGTTTGACAAATCTTACGTAAAGCAAGAGGGGGGAAGGATCAGGCATTTGCTTATTTTTGCTTACAAAGAGGTGAAGGGGTTAAAAATGTCCAAAAATATGCTTACCTTAAATTACAAAATGACAACAACAAAATTACCACTAAAATATACATTACTACAACAAGGAGGTCGTGAGAAGAGTTTATATAATCGCAAGCACTGTCTGTGACGAAAAAATTAATGATAACATGCCATCAAAATCTTGACATTGGTTATCACACATCAACAATGTTCAATCTTAAACTCTAAAAACTGTTGTTTTTATACAAATTGTCGGAGAACGCGCAGTAAGAGAAACAGAAATGCAACCTCCTCCCCCTCTCGACCACAACAACACAGGTGTGTTCTCTGATGCGGGAAATTTGCTATCAGTGTTGGACGCTACGATGTGGATATGTAAATAAGTGAAGAATTCGTTAGCGGTGTGTCTGAAATCCCTCACTAATCTCCATTACATTTTGAAAAAGTTTATTTGTGGTAAACTGCATTAACATTGAAGTGATACTGTTTAATTAGCTGATAATTGCCTCGTGATCGAGCACTAATTAAAGCGGTACGGTATTTTGATGATATAATTGGTATTTATAGCCCCGTGATCGAGAGCCAATTGAAGTGTTTCGTTACGGGCCCCACGTTGGGCGCCAATTGAAGAGATACAGTTTAATTAGCTGATAATTGCCCCGTGATCGAGCATTAATTAAAGCGGTACGGTATTTTGATGATATAATTGGTATTTATAGCCCCGTGATCGAGCGCCAATTGAAGAGTTTCGTTACAGGGTCTCACGTTTTATTATATTATGTAATAAATACACATTTATTAAGTTGATATTCTTTTAATTAAAAATCTCTGTTTATTTTAAGAGAAAATAGATCATGTCGTCGATAAATTACATACGCGGTCGATATCACGATCGTAGGGATCGCGGACAGGAGTTACAGTCCGACTGCATCAAGGACTGGTCTCCTAGTGAGGTTCTTTTGCCCCATCTATCGCATATATCTAATGCTCATGGACGCTTCTAGAAAAACAAAATATAATATTAAAAAAATGTGGATGGAGGTAGAATGTTCTAGAACAGGAAGCTGGCTCAAATTACAGTTTATAAATGCATATCGTTCATTCGAGAAAAGGAAGTTATTTTTTAAAGACTTTTAAATTGTCATTTTGACTCTACCGGTCCTACGTCATGCACTCTGACGTCAGTTACCAGTGACTCTTGTGTCTTCTTAGAAGAAGAAGTGCTTTAAGCGCCACGTAATAGATTGTATTATTTAAATAAAATAAAATATGTTTGTAAAGCTAGGACGAGATTATTGTCAACGCTTTCAAATATCCTTTCGGGTCAACTCAGGTACATTACAACATGCTTAAAATAAAGAGTCCTTTTAGGTTGCTGACACTGGTAATCGCCTCTCAAATAAGATAACACCTACAGGTATCGTATAGCCAGCCCTTCCATGCGCTCAACACCTCTTTTGTAAAATATACAAATACATTAATTTATAACATAAAATGTTAAGCTCCTTAAGGATAGTTTATTTGGTTACTGAGAGGTCCTAGTTCAAATCCCAGGTAGGTATACTGATGTTGTTTTTACTTAAATTGTTCACTCTCTTCACTAACTAAAATTCAGGTACAATTAATCCAAATTGTACCTTCCTCATCCCTACCACATTAAAGTAATCACATCCCTACCACATAAACGCAATCAATGTATAAAGCCCTAACTGGTAGTAATATGTGCTGAAAAGTAAATAAATATTATTTATTTTTGAAAGAGATATATTTTGGTCCTTAGTATACGGCTATCAACTTTTAAACACATACATATTTGATTATTTTTTCCCCATTTGACTTCAGCTATGCATTTATTGAAACGTTTCGATAGACTAATCGTAAATTTTGTTATCTGACCGTACCGATGGCATCACATAAAATCTAAATGCACCCAGGTTTATCATTATTTGTGGAATTGGTAAGCACGTTAGCAGATTGAAATTTGCCTGTAGGTAGGGGGAAGTAGTAGCTTGAAAAAAAAAACCACTTCTCTTGTTATATACGCTTCATTTTATCCCCGGACGCAGAAGGTAAAGCCGCAAAAGTCGTTTTTAACTATTCATGAGAACACTCGTTTGGTGCATATGCAGAAAACAGTTTCATTATTAACCTCATACTGGTGAAGACTTCGCCCCCATCCGCCACCTTATCATCAGCCCTCAGGTCCATTGTGGTTAGCCGCGTCACTCCTGCAATGAGCCCCCTCCCCTTAGGTTATAGGGTAAGCCAGGGTAATGTAAGACACACTTGTGTCCGCCGACTGAGGTAATACAATAAACTAGCGCCCCAGGTCACGTTAGTGGTAAGTTGGCCCCTGAGGAAGGAAGGGTTTTGTGCTGACCGCCTCTGTGGACTCCCCTTCCCCCTTTTCCCATTTCTTTCTCATCCCTCACACCATCTGAGCATGAATAGTAAGAAAAGGTCCCCCATCTTCCTGTATATTTTAGTCCACATGTTTAGAGGGGCTTCGGCCGGACAATATAATTTCCGGATATCCCCAAATACAATTTGTTGTGTATATTTTGTATATAGCCTATTTATAATAAACTGTTTAGAATTGTTAGTGTTTTATTGTTTTTTACATTCTTAAAAATAAAAGAATGATGTACTTGATCTGTGTGGATTTATGTGATATTTTTTTAACATTCACATAAAATGATTTTATAGTCTTGGTGAGGACCTAAGTTTTAAATAACACGGAAAAAAATGCTTGCAGTTTGTGCGTTTTCCAAAAATAATAAATAATTTTAAACCCATTTTGATAAACACCGTTTTCGTTTAAGAAACAATTCTTTATTTTACTCATTTAGTTCTCACAATCTATAACGCTTTGACCATAGGTGCCCAGAATTTTGATTTAACATTTTCAGGCTGATAGCAATTTAATAGTATAGTCAAATGTTACTAATTTTGGTCGAAAAATAATATTCTTGTATACTCTAAAAGGCCCCTATTATGAAAATCGAACTGTACAATAGTAAACAAAAGGGTCACACTACCGTGTGAGATGCTATCAGTCCCGATTACGCCAACAAGAAAGACATTATCAGCGAGGATACCCTATTACGTCAACAAGCAAGACATTATCAACGAAACTCATTCATTGGAGCGGAATGTTTTGAGACTTGGGAAAAAAAAACTAAGCTGGTGCGCTTTGAATTTAACTGACCGCATTGTCGGATGTGGTCACGGCTGGATTTCACTTCTATTGTTCTTGCCGGACAAGTCCATTACTCGGTTAAAACATTACCAATTAAAGTCCGCGATTGACAAAGCGATCCGCGATTCATTGTGTTCATTGGGACTAACTCCCTCATCTATATAGCTTTTAAAATGTCGACAATGCTTGAGCCTATTTTACTCTCTTGTACGTAGAAAGTACTGGAATCGTGAAAGAGTGAGCTACTTCAATTATTATTGACGGGGCGAAGTGAAGTTCTTTTTTTTAATTTGACCAATTGGCTTTTCGTATGTCTGTATTTTCGCTACGTGATAACTGCCATATCCGTGAACCAATTGTAACGGAATTTGGCAAGTATATTCTTTTAAACTAGACCGAACGATGTATTTACCCTTCGTTTACCCTGAAAGGTAGCAAAACTTACCTTGCATGGTTCCATTATGACGCACCTTATAATATAGGGCCATAGTATAATCGCGTCAAGATAAAACAGCTTCCTTTCAGGGTAAACTGAGTGTACTTGGTTTATAGAGATGGCTATCTGTTTCAAGAGGGCGGCCATTCAAAAATCTGTATTTCTGTTAGTTCCGCGATAGCTGTTAGATGAGTGTACCCATTTTAACGAAATTCGGCAGGTACAATCTTTGAACCTAAGCTAAAAATGTATAAAAAAATTTTTTATCTAACTACCCGTTTCAAGATGGCGGCCACTCAAAGATATGTGTGTTCCGCGATAGCTGTTAAATGCGTGGACAAATTTTTACGAAATTTGGTAGGGTCATTCTTTGAACGTAGATAGAATAAACGATGTCTGTACAGTCTATAGTTTTTTTTTTAATATGGTGGCTGATAAAATTACTTTTCGTTAAATAGCTCATCTCAAGTGATTTGATCAATTATCTAGCGTGAATTAATTTAAATATTAACATATATTGTGGTATTGAAGTCTTTAACCAAGTAAATCACGATTTTTCTCTACTAAGACAATATACTATTGAATATAACAGTATGTCCAGCAAAACTATGCTTTAAAATTCCCTTACTTTTCCAGGTTTTCCAGAGCCAATCTCCAACTTTTCCAGTCCTTATATGTTACAAACATTATTTTATTAATATCGCAACTTAATGTAATAATATTTCTAGACACATACACAATCTGAAATTGTGTTACGCTATGACGGAATTAAATAATTTCATTCTAAAGCAATGGGCTATTGTATAGTGCGATCTAAGTTAGATTAGATTAGATTCCAGCTAGAGCATATTGATTACACCATTACAGTTAAAAATGGTTGCGAGTCACATTCTCTTTTAGTTTCTTTTTCCAATAACGTAATCAAATTCTCGCACTTGCGCATAGCCATGCCTGTTCTTTGTCTAAAGACACGCAGAGAGGGGTGGAAAGATGACACAAAAATCACATGTTGACTTTGATAATTGAGATTAGTATACTCAATTATGGTGAAAGAGATTCATGTTGACTATTAACTAGAAGAAAAAATGTTATTTTGACTATCGTAAATTAAAGTTATGTAATATTTTAATGAATATGTGAAAATTCTAAAAATTTGATCAAATTCCCCCACTTTTTCCTGTTTTCAGAATTTCAGGTTTCTGGGCACTCTGTATAATATTGATTTGTATTCTTTATAACTTGATAAATGGAAAATATTAACTTAAAATCCAAGGAAATATTTTAACGGTCCTTAAGGAACACGATGATAAAATAGAATCTCAAACAAATTACACCAACTCGTCTATGGAGAAAAAACAACTAGAGATCACAGCCTTCGAAATCTTGTAATTTTAAAAGTTTTTGAATTTTTTACTTGAACGACTGATGACTGCTAAACGGGGGGATTTTCTTCTTCCCCCTAACCCCCTTTTTAAGGCACATTATGTATTATTACAGTCCAATTTTTATAGGAAGGGCCTTATTTGATATATAAAAAAGTTATTAGATCTACTTTCATGTATTCATACGTAAGGTCATGTGATCTGGAGCTGTCATTTTTATTAGATATTATCAATAAGTATAAAAAAACTTAAAAATAGTATCAATTTTGTGTGCGGAAATATATGTTGGTATTTTATATAATATCCTTCCTATGAAAATTGGACTGTACTTGCCTGGGCTATCAGTATATTTCTACTATTGTGGTATGGGTGAGTAAGGTAGTACTTGGGGAAAATGTACCCACATTTACGTCTAGTGAGATTATAAAACCGTTAAGGAAACTAAACCTCAACTTACGTCCAGCCGTGAGTCCAACTCCAATATCTCTTTCACGGCAAACCAAAAGACGGAACTGACATCTTGGTCCGTGTGTCCACCATTATAGGTGTTTAGCGTCTCACTACCAGTTGAATCATCCCTGACGCTAACTAATCCAAGGATATAGAACTAAGAGGGTGTAATTTAAAGCAAACGCGCAAGTATCCGCTGATAGAGAGAATTAAAATTAATATTTCATTGGCACAGATTTATCTGATTACCAAACCCTTCCTTCACCTCTGACAAGACATCTTGTGAGTGTGGGGAACGCCAGGCCTCCACCGTGGTTCGGATTCCACGTTAAACTGTAGGACCTCCATTTCATCTCACAATCACCCTACCATTACACATATAGCGTAAGTGCGTACAACCCGAACGGGTAGTAAGACGCGGTGATAATAATAATAATAATATTTCATTGAATGTACCCAGGATTTAATCCCGGCCGCATGTCTCAGAGCTAAGCACGCTGGTAACTGAACTCAATGCGTTTCTACCAATTTGTTTGTAAGAATGCGTTTAACTTGTAGCACAAAACACAAATTCAGTTTATTGCTGCTTTGGGATGGCATCCATTAAACTGTGTAGTACAAACTTTTAAAAAAAAACCTATTTACTCCTCTCCAATAAAAACTAGACCTTGCTTAATATCCTACTGTTTTTCCACCGCTACTCTTGTAGCTATCAAATTAATATACCTGTTCAGGCTAAATATGAATTTAAGATCATTATTCTAATGGCGTAGGGATGAAGATGGGAGCATTTTAGAAGTAATACACCCGCATTTGAGTGGAAGGAGAGTGAGACAACATTTTAGGGATACAACCTCGAAAGACCCAACCAAGATTCGAACCCCGATCTTCCAGGCATCAGCAGGCTAGTCTAATACGAGTGTGACTCTTTAGAACATTTGATTACTGAAGCGGGTAGTTATCAAATCAAACATGATTTGTTTAAAGGCTAGTTTTTAACCAACCCATACAAATATTATTAACAGGACCTCGAGGCTTTGTTTATTTTATTTATTATTTATTTACTCCCTGACAGATTCACGCACGTAACATGTCGTTAGGAAGGTGTAGTAGAGTGTACGTCCCTCCCTTGGGGAGGGGGAGTCAGAGGGGGTGGTCGGTGATGTATGGTATGCTTGCATTGTGGCCGAGGCTTCGTTCTCTCGACGTTACTGCAATTGGACTTTAGACCTATATCACTCAGGGGTGTCACAAGTAAGGGGGGGGAGGGTCCGCGATAGACCACCCGGTAGGAGAGGCGGGTGTAAATCAGGATTTGGTAACTTGTTTTTTAGGCACCGATAAACTTATAAACCTATCAAAGGTCCCGCGATCATCCATAATGTCTCCATTATAACTCTTGCTTCTCGATATACTTTTTCTCGACTTCTCGTAGAGTGTAAAATAATATAATAACTTAACGCGAGATTTTGATACATGTCTACGTTTCATGATTCCCTGAAACTTAAAACTTGGTTTTCGCGATGCCGTCTGTCTGTTTCTCAGCCTAGAGCCGAAAATATTTTACTGATCGTGTTAAAATTTTGTACTTGGGGTTTTCATTAGGTCCCTCCCCTCCCTCCGGGAGGATATTTTGGACAATTAGATATCTAACCCTAAAATTAAGGGTATTTTACTAAAGGGGAAAAAGGGGGGGGGGAAGTTATCAAAATACGTTTTAGCTATTTTGATTAGATTTCATATCTAGGCATTATGTTTCCTATGAAAATTAGTGAGGGTACTTTATTTGAGCACATATTTACAACTTTGGTTATATCTCCTCAACTATTTCAGATACAAAATATCTTTTCATTGTATAGTTGTTGTGCTATTCAAAGTTAAAATATTTTATTTGAAATATATTTTTTAACCCCAATAATTTCTTAGCCATAAGCAAATATATATAATATATATTTTTAATTCAGATCTTTGAAAATGAAATTTGATTGTTATGCTTTTTGGTGGACAGAGATATTCCTTTTTTTTTCAATGTTTCATTTATGCTCTTTGGTGGAGTGTTTCTGTAATAATGTATATTATCTCGTTTCACGTTTCAAACTAGTGTTGAATAAATATCCTCATTTTTAGGAAAAGGAGCGAGAAAGTCTTTGCATCGTACCATATATTTTTGACCACAAATTTTTTATTTATTCCTTAAAAATCAACATTCCTCAAAAACTTTTAAATCCACCTTTCTAGAAATAATATAGAAGAAATGAAATATATAATTTAATTTTCCTTTAACACAACCGATAATGACTAATTAAGGTAATTTTTGTCACACTCGAAATATTATTTGAAAACATAGTAATTATGTTTGCGAGCTTAGAAGAAGCAAAGATCTACTTTTAATGACTATGTGGTGTTCTTACGAGATCTCCTGAAAATAGCCGCGAGATTGACAAGTTTTAGTGGAGATTATTCCGGGATTATCGTCGGAGTTGTCTCAGCTCTAGCTCGCATGGCATCGACCACGGAGCTCGGGGTTAAAATTTAACTGTGGCTGACCCGTCTCGGTGGCGTAGTTATCTAACGCGCAAGATTCGTGTTGAGCTAGACTGCTGAGGACGGGTAGATCGAGGTTAGAATCTCGCTCGGGTGAACTGGGGTGGTTTTTCCTAAATGGTTTACACTCTCCCTCCACGCAAATATGGGTTCACTTCCTGTCTATTCAACCTTCCCAATTCCTAACCCATTAGCGTAATTATTACTTAGGCGTAAAACCCGAACGGGTTGTAAGACGTGGTGCTAAGTATTATTTTTATTATTAATATTATTATTCACTGTGGGTGGTTTTTTTCTTTCTTACTCTCTAAAAACCGTCCATCTCTCATCACCTAGGAAAATTCCGGTTCATTTTTTTTTAACTCTCTCTTCTCATCTTATTCCCTTATTTAATATGAGGAATGTCAATCGGCTAGTCAAGACAAACAAATGAGGTATAAAAATAAAATTAACTGAACCCACCTTTTTTTAACCTTACAAGCAAGTAAAAAAACCTTATTTTAATGTTCTGCGAATCTTCGAAATTAATTAAGACTAATCTGAATCTAGCTAGGATATATATTCGATTCAAAGTTCTGCTTCTCACTATTTGAAAGATTCGAATCGGCATCCGAAATGTCAAATATAAATATATCTCAGATTTCGATTTGAAAAAATTTAATTTGAAATTATAATATTTTAAGACTTCAATGTCACAATTTTTCTTTTATTTGAGGTATTTAACGTACACTATCTAAACCAATTACTCAAATCAGTACACGACTTAAAAACTAACTTGAATATAAGAAATACACAACATCCAGCCCCCTACTGTTAATTTATCAATGTGAAAAAAAGGGGGCGGGAAACCCACATTCTATAAATTATACATTTTTCGACCATGCCTGGAATCGAACCTTGGACCCTTAGCTCAGAAAGACACCCTACCGACTGTGCTAAGGTGTTGGACCCGTCGCAATTGACTGGACTGTCTATGATGGGAGATTGGAGTTTGAATCCCGGTTGGGTGTTCTGGAGTCTTATCCTAAGTAATTTCCCCATCTCTCTCCATGAAAATTCGGCTTCATTTCTCCTAGTGTATATATTCCTCATTCCTAGCAAAGTGTAAATGTTCAAATTGCTCTAAAGGGTGCACAAATAATTATTTTTATTTTTTATAACGGGTCAGAATATTTGTATTTTAGTTATAGTTATTTTTAATACTAGAATACTGGTTTTGGCGCGCGCTTACATGCCTTACTAACCATGAACACCGGGTTTCAATCCCCGATTGAGTCGCGGATATGTTTTTTTTTATTGATTTCTTAATACCACATGTCAGTTTTCCATCTTCTCTCGTTAAATTAATGCTGATTAATTTCCTTCTCGGCTCGTTTCTTTAACTAGCTATAGTCGCCACACCAATAACAATTAAAACGAAAAAAGAAAAAAAAAAGTGAATACAATTCTGTACACCCCTGATCCGTCGGAACAGCTTGTGTTAGGAACTTCCAACTTTCCGAAATAGCACCTAACTTTTTAAGTCTTTTTTTTTTTACTTTTCTTTCGATTCTTCCACTTTTCTCAAACTCACACTTTTTTTTTTCAACTCTCTGACTCTAGGCAATCTTTAGATAGTAGGAAGAGAACACTCCCCTCAACACCCTTTCCCCCCCAACCCCAAATCCCAACAACCCGTCGTTGACTACCACCACAGACTCGCGATTTTTGTTCTAAAAGGGTATCTTTTAAACCCCACGTCCCCGTCCCCCTCTTTAAATCTCTAGTATTTTTTTCTCTGATATATTTTCTCAAGCGTGAGACCCCTTGGGATGGTTGCGATATGTAACCGGAAGTTAGTTTTCTGGCAGCAGCGCCGCGCCACATCCGCGACCACTCGCCAAAATATCCGCCACACCTCGGAGAACCAAGGGTGAGACATTTATCCTCGTAGATCGCTGCAGATAGGGGTAGATTTTTCCGTCTGTGAAGAATATTTTTCTTAATTAATCACAAACATTCGAAAGTTAACGATCTTCTTTATTTTTTAGCAGTACAGTACATTCAAAATAAAAAAAAGCTTTTAAGTTCGGTTGGAAGGCTGTGTTAATAACTTTTTTTTTTAGCTCCGCGTTTTAACTACCCGTTTGGGTTCTCCTATGTAGGCTACTAATTACGCTAATGGGTTAAGGATGAGTAAGGTTGAATTTTAGAGGAAGTCTACTTGCATTTTGTGGAGGTAGAGTGAGATACAATTTTGGAAAAAAACTACCCTCAGTACACCCGAATGGAATTAGAAGCTTGATCTCCTCGCCATAGGCAGTCTAGTTTATTGTGAATATTAGAGCATCTGACCATCGAAGCGGGTTATTAGATTTTAAAATAATAATTTATCATTTAAAGGGTAGCAGGTGTGTGTTTACTTTTTAAGACACGCTGAAAAGAGTATTTTTTTAGGATATGGTCTCTAAAGGAGTACTCGACTGGAGAAAGATTGGGAAACACAGATATGTATATATAAAATATGTCTGTCGAGAGTGAGAAGTGGTTCCTAATCTCTTCTTTCCGCGACAACTCCAACATCTTTTGAACCATTCACCCAAAAATTGGTCAGATTTCTCTTGTTCCGTTTTCCTTCCTGTGTAGAGAGGCTGGCGAGTCCAATAAAGCACGTATTGTGACCGGTGATATGACGCCGCGCGCCGAAACGCACCCTGCTGTTGGCGTGATCACGTGACACTTCAAAGGAGCGGGAGACCTCCTTGCCTCACCCCACACACACACACACACACACACACACTCACACTCACACGTGTTATAGACTTCCCGCTTCTTAGGCCTTGAGATACACAGATAAAATAGACAATACGAGCTTGAGCTGTTTTCTCGATGGGTTTTATATCATAGTTTTTCTTTCGATCGTTTTATTGAAGAGAAGACCGAAAAAAGAGGGAGAGAAAAATAACTTGTGTATTTATATACGTACATATATACACAATATATCTCATATATATATAATTTATAATTAATTCGTAAAACCTTTTGATATATATATATATATATATATCAATTAAAAGGTTTTACGGATCAATTATGAATTAATCCGAACAGAAATTCTAGGGTCGAAATTTATACCTAAAATGCATTGTCAAAAATATTACTCCACCATAGATATAACTATGATAGCAGGTTATTTAATTTATTGTCTGTAGCAAAATTTGGGGGAAATTTGTGTGTATAGTGTTATTATTATTACTATGATCATCATCACCGCGTCTTACTAACCGTTCGGATTATACGCACTTACGCTAATGTGTAATGGTAGGGTGATTATGATATTAAATGGAAGAGCTACAGTTTAACATGGAATCCGAACCACGGTGGAGGCCTGGCATTCCCCACATTCACAAGTTGTAAATGTGGGGAACGAAGGGTTTGGCAATCAGATAAATCTGTGCCGTGACCGAGGATTGAGCCCCGGATCATCAGCACAGAGGTCTGACACTTTATACCTCGACCGTCAGGTCGCCTGTATAGAGCGAGTGTTTAACGAAGGGTTCTTTAAACTTTTAAGGACCAAGGGCTAAAGTTTATTTCTCATGTTAGCTCACGTGTCGCAATACTTTACCGATAATATTAAGTTTGAGCATTCATCATAACAGGCCCAACTCAGCTTTACGCGATGACGTGAGGTATGGAAGTTAAAGGAAAACGAAAAGACCAAAATACGCCAGAAATGTGTGCAGTGCATTCGTATTTGAATGCTTACTAGAAATTTTCCGTGGTGACGATAGGGAGGGTGAGGGGGACTAAAGCGATAAAGTTTCTTTTTAATTACTACAAAATGTCCCTATAAGACAGAATAAAGATTTTTGCAAAATGCTTATCTGTGAATCTATTATACTCGTAAAATGGTCAAAAAAACCGCCTTTGCAATATAGTTTTTATCCAAATATAATTCAATATTTCAACCGTGTCCAGTGCTAGGAACGTCTATTAACTCTCTATCTCCATTAATGTTTAATCAGAAATGATCCACGTGCAATAGTGTTCGTGCAAATTTACTATTTCGAGCCGACTGTATCACAGAGTTGATTAGCATGTGATGCACGCTCCTAATATATTATTTTTATTTTGGCTTTCCGAATGTCTCAGTGGTAATGAGCGAACGCGAACACTCCCGACTATGTTCGAAAACTCTCGACTATGTCCGAACACTCCCGACTATGCTCGAACGCACCCGAAATAGAACTCTTTCTCTTGGCTAGTAGAGTATTCATTTGCCGATTCAAGGTGAATTTGTACAAAAAAGTAATATTATCCTACGCGTATAAAGCATATAGTTTATAAAATAACTTAAAATACTTATTTATTTTATTATTTTATTATATAAAATGAAATCTGTATTTGCCATTTTTTTCTTTTGAAATACTTTTATACTTTTCATGAGCTGGCCCGTGGGTCACTGGTTTAACGTATAAAGAGTGAGTGTTCAGTCGTACTAAATGTGTGTTTTTCTTGTATAAAATGAGTGACCACGTGTAAAAATAATTACACTTGTTCCCAAATTTATATAATTTAAAACACGATCTTTGAAAATATTTACTTTATCAGGCGTTAGATAACTGTTTACACATTTTAAGCGCCACATAAAATAAATTATAATATTTATGCCATCAATTTTTTTTCTTTGAACGTGTTTATTGGTTTATTTATTGAATTGACCCTTAATTAATTTCGAGATCTTACACATTTAGAACACACTTGATAAACATAACCCTTTTAAATGTAAATTGGAACCGTATATGTTTAATATATTTTGAAAACTTTTCCCATAGATAATCTCCAATGTAAGTTTTGTTGGAACACCAAAACTACTTAGAAAACTTTTTAAACCCCATCTAAATGGGTCATAAACCTACCCTTAAATTACTGGGTTTGACTCCTAAAAAAAACATACTTTTATGTTCATATCTCCCAAGTGGCGCGAAATAGGCACTTTAGAAACCTTGGTACAGTTTCGATTTAGAAAAACAAACAAACAATGTGTACCAACTCCTGCAAGTGTGAGTGGTGTACTTGCAGTGCATCCTGGCCCCCTAGGGGTCTCGCCGGGAGTGCTCTAGAACCTAGGTTATCAACAATCCTGGGGGAAGTAGGCTACGGACAGAGAAAACAAGCTGTTATGATAAAAAGGGATAGAGACTATACTAAAAAAAGTCGAGTTTTTCTTTGTTGTTCTTTGCGATCGAGTTGGTAAGAAAGATCACCTTAAGAGAGTAAGTGTATATTTTATTCCTTTGTTTTATTACGAATGTCCATTTGAAACAACTTAAAAAATATATAAACAGTTTTGCGGCTAACATTGATAACATTTTACTACTATTAGTATTATTAGTATGACTAGTATTGGTAATGTCTGACAAAAGTAACAACTTCAGATCACATGGCTTGACGTATGAACACATGGCAGTAGATCTAGTAACTTGTCTAGCTACCTGCTTCTGTGGCCCCATATTCTGAGGCGTCAATCTCTCAACATATTAGACTGCCGATGACGAGGATATCAGCGTTTGATCCAGATCAGGTGAAATGTGGGTAGTTTTTCCTTAAATGGTTTTACACGTGGCCTCCACACAGATACGGGTAAACTTCCTCTAAATATAATCTTCCTAATCCCTTAAACCACTAGCGTAATTGGTACGTAGGCGTATAACCCAAACGGGTAGTAAAACGCGGTGTTAAGAAAAAGAAGGGGATTTTACAAGTCTGTCTGTCCCTGTGCATAAAATAAATTTGAAACTGCCAAAGGCAAAGCAGTTGGATTGAATGTAAATATAATAGGACAACTAGTTGGTTGAGTATTTCAGGTAAAGCTTTTGGGGGAGTTTTAATTGAGAGGGCTGAGTGACAAAATTGCTGATAAGACTTAGGGTGTGTAATGCAATGTGGTTTCATGCCAGATAGATATTGCATGGACCAGATATTTGCACTGCAACAAGATATTGAATATGACAATAAGGGAAAATATTTACTGGATATTCGTTGATCTAGAAAATATGTGAGTAGGAGTATGTTATGAAATGTTCTGGGAAAGTATGGTGTGTGTGCATGGTTAGTGAATGCAATTATGGCTGTGTATGATGGAAGTAAAGCGTGAGTTACGGTGGATGGAGCTTTGAGGGAATGTTTTGACATTGAACAGGATGTTAACCAAGGTTGTGTTATCCCTCCATGGTTGTTTAATGTATTCATGGATAAAAGTATGAGGGATACTTGTGAATATGTGATTGGTGTATAAATGAACATTGTGAATATGAGAGTACTGTTATATGCAGATAATGCCGTATTAATTGCCGAGTGTGAAAGTTACTTGCATAATGTATTAAATAGTTTGAATGTGGTGGAAGGCAGAATAGATCTTTATATAAAACTCCAAAACTAACGTAATATCAGCCTAATATAAACGGAAGAAAGTTAGAACAAGTGAATGATTTTGTGTATCTGGGCAGATTGTTCTGTAAAAACGGAGGTAGGGGTGGTTGGTGAAACCGGCAGACGGGTGAATTCATCTCGGAGAGTAGTTGGATGTGCGTGGACTATTGCAAAGACTGAACTAGTATTGAAAGATGCAAATATGGCAGTATATAAAAGTGTGTTAACGCCAAAACTATTTTATGTATGTGTAGCGTGGGTTAGTCGGGAGAAAAACAAGAGCAAGGCGAATGAAGTTGGAATGAGATATCTAACAAATGTATGTGGAAAACCCGTATGGACCGAGTCAGTAATGAATGAGCGCTGAAGGAGTGCGCTTTGAAAGGAATCCAATTGTTTATCTTACGTTGGTTCGAGCATGTTGAAACGATGAATGTGGATCGAATGATGAAGCAAATATATGAATGTAGAGTGTGTATGGAAATAAATAGTTAGGCCATGTAAGACGTGACTAAATGTTGTAGATGAATGTGGGAAAAAGAGAAACATTAAGAGTTTGAAGAATAAGAGAGCATGTATGACCTAGCGTATGGATCTAGATGAAGTAAAGGGAAGTGTGAAGAAAGTTAGTGGGGATGGCTTAAGTTTGAAGTTGGTTTAAGAGCTATATGCATAGTTTCTTGCCTACTCTATAAGGGAACGGCATGTTCAATATGTATATTCAGAAGGTGTATATTAATAATTGGTATAACATAATCTAGCGTTGCATTCCCTTCAACCGAACATTGAGAAAAATTAAAATAAACATATATCTAGAAACGATTCATTTTTGATCTATTAAAGTTTTCCCTTAAAAATTTATTGGTTTTTGGGGATCCATCGAATGGCCTGCTCGATTGCCAGATTTTAACCCACTAGATTTTTTTTTATCTCTGGGGATATATCAATTCAAATGTTTGTGTAACACCTGTGCTTGATGCTGACATTTTAAGAGAAAGTATATTAAATTAATGTGAGAAAATACGTAGCCTCTAAGGTGTATTCAACAGAGTACGACAGAATATGGAATGCAGGCTCAGGCGTTGCATCGATGCAGGACGAGACAATTTTGAACATTATTTGTAACATTAGGTTCTGTATTGGGCTTTTTTAAACTTGGTATTGTTTAATTGCAGTACTTCTGTTGGCTTTCTTATTAATTTCGACCAATAAATTTCCTCCTATCTCAGAAACTAACCATTTCTAGACCTATGTTTATATGACCTCTTCTTAATGTTTGGTCGATGGGAATACGCCCCTAAAATATTTAACACTAATTAATATACAATTTATGGTATGTATGTATGTATGAATGTATAAATATGTATACATACATGTATATGTATGTATTTGTGTGTGTATTTGTTTGTTTGTGTGTATAATTAATTATATATACTAGTATATTTTTATTTAGTAGTTTATTTATGACTGATTTTTGGAAATTTTCAAAGCTTTTATTGATAGCTTTAACGATTTTTCTAAATTGGTATTAGATGCTAATTTATACAAGTAGTCATGTATATTTAATTTTATAAAATAAATTAAAATTATTTTCTTTATAACAAATTTGAAAATTTTCCAAAATGTATTTTTAGATTTGGTTCAAAATGGGTAAATTAGAATTGTTCTCATGATAAATAATAAAATAATTTAATGTTTACAAATATTAAAAATTTGACGTAAATGAATTCTTACTTGAAGGTATTGTACCTAAAAAAAGTATTTTTTTAAATTTTGTTTCATCATGCATGAAAGTTTGCACGATTGTGTTACACCATTTAATTTTTAAGGTTTACATTATGTAATCAGTCTACAGGACAAGCTTAATACAAATTTCTTTAAAATAAAAAAAAAAGACTTTACAGGTGAAATTATTTTTGATTGGCTAAGTATTAAATAGAATAACAATAGGAATCCATTTCCAGTTTATTCTAAATTTTGAAGAAATTTGGATTAATATATATATATATATATATATATATGAGAAAATGTAAATTGTGATAAAGTGCATTTGAGATAAACGAAGTGGTTAAAGTAAATGTTCCACGTATATTAAAAAAACAAACACGAATATTAAAATGGAGAAAATTATATTTGGTTATTTTTATCAGTAAAACTAAATNAGATATAGTGTTTACAATGTACTATATCTCCTGGTATGGGCTAGAGCAAGTTGTTACTTTCATTGCTCTGTCTCAGTCTGGTGAGATATAGTGTTTACAATGTACTATATCTCCTGGTATGGGCTAGAACAAGTTGTTACTTTCATTGATCTGTCTCAGTCTGGTGAGATATAGTGTTTACAATGTACTATATCTCCTGGTATGGATTAGAGCAAGTTGTTACTTTCATTGATCTGTCTCATTCTGGTCAGATATAGTGTTTACAATGTAATATATCTCCTAGTACGGGCTAGAGAAAGTTGTTACTTTCATTGATATGTCTCAGTCTGGTCAGATATAGTGTTTACAATGTACTATATCTCCTGGTACGGGCTAAAGCTAGTTGTTACTTTCATTGCTCTGTCTTAGTACGGTAAGATATATGGTTTACAATGTACTATACCTCCTGGTATGGATTAGAGCAAGTTGTTACTTTCATTGATCTGTCTCATTCTGGTCAGATATAGTGTTTACAATGTACTATATATTCTGGTATGGGCTAGATCAAGTTGTTACTTTCATTGCTCTGTCTTATTCTGGTCAGATATAGTGTTTACAATGTAATATATCTCCTGGTATGGGCTAAAGCAAGTTTTTTCTTTCATTAATCTGTCTCAGTCTGGTCAGATATAGTGTTTACAATGTAATATATCTTCTGGAATGGGCTAGAGTGGGTTGTTAATTTCAATGATTTTTTTCAGTTTCATTTATGGCTCTGACAAATATGAAAGTGGCAAAGTTATACACAACACAATTAATAACATTCAACATACAGCCAGTCCTTGTGAGGAATTGAGTGAAGGTGTTGCATTAGGGTCAGTTAATACCAGTGGAAACATTCAATATTCTCAGTCCTTGTGAGGAATGGAGTGAAGGTGTTGCATTAGGGTCAGTTTGCTTCTTGGCAGACTGATGTGCAATAATTCCTTCTAGTTCAATAAGGAAAGCAACGAGGAACTACCTCACTCATATCCTTAAGAAAAGGGGTCACGAATAAAAAAATGTTTAAGAACCTGTGCTCTAAGTCCCTGTCCAATCTTAGAGCCACAAAAAAAAATTCTGAGTGATGCCACTGCATCCAGAATTATTTAAAATCTACAATGCAAGTATTAAAATAAAGTCCAACCTTCTAAACTTTCCTAATAAAGAGGGGTCATGTTTCTTATAAAAGTTTTTATTGAAACATTAACAAGATACAATTGTTGATAAATGTATAATTATTATTTTAAATTAATTAAATAAAATTAATTTTTGGCACTTTAACCCCTTTTAACCAGGTTGTTCTTTTTACCTTATCTAACTTTTTTGCCCTTTTGACAAATTTTCCATTTTTTTCATTTTGCCTATTTGATCATTTTTGCTTTTTGGGTGTTTTTACCCTTTAATTGTTTTTGCCCTTCTTGTTCTATCTACCTTTTAGCAATTTTTGCCATATTTGCCCCTTTTGTCCTTTTTACCCTTTTGAACATTTGCCCTGTTTTCCTTACTGCCTTTTTTACATCTTTAACTTTTATATCCTATTTAATAATATTTACTTTTTGCCCTTTTTTGCCTTTCTGGCACTTTTACCGTTTATATCCCTTTTACCGCTTTTACCCTTTTTGCCCTATCTACCTTTTAAGATTTTTTTGCATTTTTGGAGTTTTCCTCTTTTCCCTTAAATCTTTTTTAATTCTTTTATTCCTTTTTATATTTTAACCCTTTTTAATTACCCTTTTCATCCTTTTTGATTAGCTTAACTTTTTACCCTTTTTGCACTTACTACACCTATTTACATAAAGCTATTCAGTTTTTCAATCATTAGATCAACATCCAAATTGTTCAATATATCGAAGCATCAACATATCCAGGTGGTTCTGAATAATTGTAGTCTATTATTGGCCTGAGTCAGTCTACAAAAAGCTCATTAACAAGCGGTACTTGTGACAGGAGTTAGGCTAAACTCTTTGGTAGCCCTGATAAATTGCGAAAATCCATTTTCCACACCAATGGTTTGAAACCAGTCCTGAAAGTGCAAGGTTGTTAGAAAGTGTACGATACGCATATTTAAAAAAATACTTATTTCTCCTTCTATTTCCTTAAAACAAAGAAAATAACTTAATAAAACAGAAATCAGCTATGTCATTGTCAAATTTTAACATAATATTTTTGGTTGTAACTTTTTTTATATCGTTCGACAATACCTTGACATAAAGAATTGACACATTTATATGAATTTCATTTTTCTTTATTTCTGAAAATTATTGGTTTACCTAGCTGTCGTCTTAGTATCAAAATACTGGTCTATGTTTAACTGATAGGATTTTTAATTAATTTCCTCAAATGTCTTCAAAGTTTTGCTGTAAGTCTTATCGAAGAACGTATCATCTGAACGCTGTGCTCTAAATGTTCTTGGCAGTCTAGAAATTCAATTGAGAATTTTAAAGCTCTTTGATGATCCTGAGCAGTGGTGAAGGAACCTTATTTGTGTAGGGGGTTTGGGGTGCAAGCAAAAGAATAACATTTTTTTGAGGGACTTGAGTTCCACCCTTGCCCGATAAGTGTTTAAAAATTTGATATCCCTAAAAGCTATTTGGAGTGATCCTACCCACAATTTTTGAATATGGAATTGTAAAATTCACTTTTTTGGGATTGGAATTACATAAAACATAGATTCAACATAATCTCGAAGCCAAAAATGTTCATGATTATTTGATCACAATATTATTTTTATTTTTAATAAAGTCAAAAACCACTGCGTTTTACTACAGTTCAGGATTAGGGAACAGTAAGGTATTATTCTTCCAGAAATTTTCCCGCATTTGCGTGGAAGAAGAGTGGAAAACCATATAGGAAAAAACACCCTCATACACCCAACTGATATTCCCCAGAACCAGAAAACCAGACTAAAAGAGCTTGACACGTGTCCACATATCCTTATTTACATTAATGGGTTCGCATCTCTCTTCAAAAAAACAAATAGAAAGGCATTCTAGTGCACTTAAATAGGACACAGGACTATAATTTGGATGAACATTGACGGAAAAAATCGATATCCCTATTTAATAAAGTAACATAGATGAAAAAAGAACATTGTCTGAAAACATCGATGTTAAATGTTATAGAAACCAAAAATCGGTAGTATTTTTCAAACCAACTGAAACTGTAAATCAAGTGTATTTGTAATGAATGAATATGAAACTCATATCAATTCAAAAAATTGTCTTAAAAACTAATAATAAAAAATTACTATTTTTAAAACAAACACATAAACATATCGCTGTCACGGACATCGCTACAAAACATTTGATATTTGAAAACCATCTGTGAGGAAAACATCGAACCTTCAACATCTATGTTCAATGTATATCCCTGCTGGACTAGACCATAACCATGTCCCGTTTCCCGTCAGGTAAGAACCCACCAGTCGATCTCGCTGTAACTGAGCCAACTCTTTAGGTAAAAGGCTACATTTGTTAATGTAGTAATACAACTATTGATCGAAGGTGCCTACAAAAAGTATAACTGCAACATTTAAACTATTAGCATCCAGAGTGGTTTGAACATTGAAAGTTGGAACTCAAGAAGCTTATCTGCACTTGAGATAACACTATTTCTGTATTTTCTTCCTTTACTTGGGGACATAATGACTCATAAATACCTGGCTGGCTACCTTCCTCGCCTCACTCGGACAAAAGGTGAGATTTAGGGAATGATTGACACTCAAGGACCCCCACCTAAACAGCTTTTACTCCTTCCCTAGCAGTTTCAGAATTTAGGCTCCACCCCCCAAGATGATATATTTTTCTTCGTAGCCTTCAACTTTGAGTTCATCGTGTCGCAAAGTGGTAATTCCATAGTCCCTCATTTTAGAATAGCGCTTTTTTGGTAATAATTTGAAAAAATTCTTCTCCTTTTTCGATTCTGCCATTATAGAAAGGGTCTAAATGCAATTTGCGTAATTCCAGTAGAAGGTCAGCCGATTTACGTTTTATTTTTTTGTGGGTGAAAATCAAAAGCCGTAGCCCAAAGGAGGCCCTCACAAAATCGTTTCGTGGGCCGCGTCATGGATAGTCTTGGTTTAAAGTGTCTGGGAAAATAGGAATTTCTTCCGTAAAACACAGGGAATTTTATATTTAGAAAAATAGTGACAGCCATTAAAAGGTCGTATCCGATAAGAACTAAAAATATGGTGGCCTCTTCTCGATCGTGTCTTGTTCCATTTTCTGGTCCTCCAGTCTCTTCTGGACCATTACCAACCATCACGTTCCGTCACTAGGGGAGCATGACGTCACGCCAACAAGGAGATTGGGATGAGCGGTCAGGAGGGAATCAATACCCACTTGGGGAGAGAGCACTGCTTGCTTACCCCCTTTTGACCTTTCTGGTTGCTGAAGAAAGACGAGATCATAAAACAATTTTCCCCGTTGACTTAACAAAAACGTCTCAGTAATTAATGGCCATTGTGAAAAACAATTTTAGCTAAGCTTTTTTTTTTGTATAGTTAATGTGTGTTTGTATATATATATAAATGTACATATACTCCATTCACGGTAGGAATTGCTCTCTGAAAGGTCTTTTTTCCTACCAATATCCTACTATATAATAGATTTCTGGTAGGAAAAAAGGCCTTTCAGAAAACAATTCCTACGGTGAATGGACTATATATACATACACATATACATATACGTGTTATGTCAAACCGCGGGGACTCGAAATATAAACTTATACTCATTTAGATTGATAAAACCAATTAATTAATTACTTAATTATTTCTTATAATATTTTTACTATCTTTTTATGTTATTGCTACTATCGTAAAACACTGGATTTTTTTTCATTGTTATTTAAAAGTCGAATCATTTGAAAACGACTCACACCAAAAAAAAAAATGAAAGCTAACCAAAACGTTGAGCATTTTACACTCACTATTTAATTTTAAGATCCCCCCAAAGAGGACATTTTTTTACAGACACTTGGGATAGATAATGGCATTGGTTGTATTTGTTATAACTATAATGTATTCCTTGAAAAGTTACGTCGTGTAATTAAAGTCAAACACGAACCCGGAGGTTTTATCTATCGCTCCGCTTAAACCTAAGTACGGGTTGTCGTCCCACCTGTACTTGCTACCTGTCTCGGGACTCGAATGGTCTAAGGCGTCACTCCCACAATATACTGGACTGCCGATGACTGGGATATCAGGGTCCGAATCCCGGTAGGTAGTACTGAAGGTTTTTATAAATTGTTTTCCACTCTCCCTCTATGCAAATGCGGATACTCTTCCTTCTAACTTCATCCTTCTTGGTTCCTAACACATTAGTGTAATTATAATATATGCGTGCAACCATAACTAGAAATGAGACGCGGTGTTAAAAAAAAATCCTTGTTCCGTGTCGATCATCGTGTGAGGGTCATACCGGCGTGACCCGCTTGGTCTAACGTGCTACTCTCGTGTTGGACTAGTCTGTTGAAGATGGAGAGATCTTAGTTCTATTCCGGTCGGGTGCACTGAGGGTGGTTTTCCCTAAATGGTTTTATAATCTCCCTCCACGCAAATGCGGGTGCACTCCTTATAAATTAAATCTTTCTAACCCCTAACACATTAGAGTAACTATTACAGAGGCGTATAACCCGAACGAGTAGTAAGATGCGGTGCTAAAAAAAAGTACTGGCGTGAACCAAGAAAGGGGGGGGCGGGTTTAAGGGTTTCTGGGGGGTCGTAATTTAATTAGATCACGGTGGGTGTAAGAAATAACGTCCGTCGGACCCCACGGAGATACTCAAGCGAGGGCGAAACAATTGTTTCTCCAGCAGGATTATTAATTTATAGTACGTTCTCTTGTTGTAACAACAACAAAAAGATTCGAGTGGGCAATGAATTTATCGTAATACCCCCTCTCCCCCTCTTGCTTCCCACAAACCCCTTACCTTAAACGTCTAGTGTTCCACAGAGTGGATCAGAGCAGGCTCGTTTATTGGTTCTTGTGATGCTTACAAGACGGCAGAACGGACTTCCTCACTCCCCTCCACAACCCCTTCACCATTCTACTCTTTTCATACTCTGACCATATTCACTATCCTTTCCTCTCTAGATTCTAAATGAACGCAAATAAATCTCTATTTAAAAGTTAATTACTATTCAGCGGACAGTGCTTAGTTCGGGACAAGGCGCCAAGAACAATAGAGCGCGCGAAGGTCTTTGTAGAAGGTCCGCTACACACAGCCTCCGTCAAAGTTCTCCTTTTAGAATTATTTTGTGCTCATTGTATTCTTTATGTTCGACTTTTTTTTTTGTCTTAAAAGCGCTTCAAAACTCTTTCTCAGAGACATTAGAGTGTTAGACCTATTTGAGGTGATAGGAAATAGCTTCAAAGAAAAGATAAAGCACTCCCCTTGAATCCAACCCAAGCCTTCCTAGTCAAAGGGTGTGAGCTTGTCGGTGCAGTCTAGTTTTCATTGGGTGAACCTCATCTAACAGCTAGAAAAGCTATTAGATCTACTTTTCACGTATCCAGACGTCATTCCATGTAATCTGTAGCTGTCAAATTTGATATAAATTATTATAAATGTCTATAAAATAACATTGATTAAATATTATAAATTTTGGCTAAAAATAAGTTTGTATTTTCCAAACGGCCCCTCCTATGAAAATTGAATTGTAGTGACCTAAGTGGTAATTTTTTTAGCACTCTATCTTATCTAATATCCTTATATATTTGTTGCACTGTTTTTTTTAACTGTCATGTAATGTACGGCCCACATTGAATCAATGATATCCCACACAAATACACCTCTTAATAATTTAATTTAACAAATTTAAACAGTATAAGCTTTAAGGAAATAATACTTTATTGAACTGACTACTGAGTCATCCACATGGCACTAACGTGTAAATAAAATATCATTTTTTATAACTATTATGTCCAGCGCCTAAGAATATTTTTGTTTCATCAGTTTAAAAGTAATGAAAATTATATAGTTTTCAACTCCCCTCTTCCCCTTAAAGTGACACTTTTTATAATTTGTTTATTTTTAATCGGCCTTAGAATGTACACTCCGATTACCCTGAAACGTGGTATTCTTACCTAGAAATGAAAAGTAGGAATGTTACCTCACAGGCAAGACGAAAGTTACACTCAAATTTAATAAAAGGGTAGCCCGTTCAAGTATTATTTGTAAATGCAGCTTTATCCTCGTTGTAAGTCTTCGCTATTGACTCGACTGGTTAGAGTGGTTTTAAAGTGGGGTGGAAGGAAGTCCGAGTTTAGGTAATGAGATATCTAGGAGATGTATGCGGAAAAACTCGTATGGACAGAGTCAGTAAGGAATGGGTGCTGAAGGAGTGCGGTTTGAAAGGGAATACAATAGGTAAATGTGAAAGAAGTGCCTAAGTTGGTTTGGGCGTGCTGAGAGGATGGGTGTGGATCGAGTGACGGAGCATTTATATGAAGGTAGAGTGTGTGGATCAAAATGAAGAGGTAGGCCATATAAGACGTGGCTAAACGTTGAAGACAAATGTATGAAAAAGAGAAACATTAAGCGTTTTGAGAATAAAAGAACATGTATGTATCTGTGTATGTATGATGTTGAAAGAAAGGGAGTATGCAAGGATAGGGACGTGTGGAGGAAGCTAGTGAGGATGGATAAACACGGAGTTGTTTTTGAGCTAAATGCACAATTCCAGTTCCTTGCTTACCCCTTAAGGGAATGGTGGGATTATATATATATATATATATATNTGTGTGTGTGTGTGTGTGTGTGTGCCTATATATGTATGTATGCTATGTTATTTCAATTTTTAAAACTAAAAACGTTTTGAGGCAAAATAAAAAATAGTGCTTCAATATGTACCTTTACAGGGTTGCCACGCAGCTGGAAAACCGGGAAAATACAGGGAATTTCGCAAAATCAAGTAAAAGTACGGGAACATTAAGATAATTTAGGTCATTTATTGAAAGCTTAAAATAGAAACTCCTTGGATGGGCGGAAAAGTGGACTGAAGAATTAAACATGCAGATTCAAACATTTCTTACTACCCCTTAAACAAGGGTTGTGATGTGAAAAAAGATGTATTTCCTCATCACTCTTAAATCATTCGGTTTTAAACATAAGTTATATTACTTCACAATTAGTTTAATCAAAAATGAATGTTTATTACTATTTTATTTGATCTATGCGTATAACCCGAACGGGTAGTAAGACGCGGTGCTAATAATAATAATTTATTTGATCTAAACTGCCTGAAAAAATGGGGATTCTTTCTGAAAAACTTGGAAAACACAGGAAGTTTGTCAATAAAAATTAGTGGCCACGCTAATTTAGTTTAAATTATTAAATATAGTAATCTCAAGTTCTCGAATACCTCTTATTAACCATGTCCATGAGCATCGCCGAATTTGACTAGGAATTTTTCTCTCCATTTAAAAGGTTTGTCATCTAATGCTGCTATACTGATGAAAAATATTCAATAACTGTTGATATCACCATGTGAAGAAAATTAAGCTAAATGTGTACAATATTAAATCTACTGGAACAATATTTTATTTATTTTTTTGATATAAAAGTGCTTTGTTATAATTTAATAAAAAAAACTCAGCAAAAACACCGCCCTTGCCTCGCGTCCCCTTCTCTCCCCCTCCCCCTCCCTCTACCTACCCTAATTAGCAAGAAAAGGAGTATAGTGTTTGTAGTAGAACTTCGCTAGGTCTACATATTTCTCTCACAGAGTGTACGTCATCTTTTAGCGCTCATTTATCGCCCAGACAATGTCAATTTACCGATACAAAGAGCAGCAGGTGTTATGTTGTTGTTTTTTTACTTTTGGGGGAAAACAATCGGTGTAGCTTATAAAATAGCTAGTACATGACAGAGTCTTTCATGTTTGAACCCTTACACAACGCGCGACGTCGCCTTTGATGGTCGGTTCCCTAATCCATTCAGCTACGTCGAGGAGCTTCTGACGAGAGTTTATACCCGTTTCTTTTGCTACCCGCGCCTTCAGCCTGGAATCGTTTTAAGGGCTAAACCCCCTCGACCCTCCCCACCCCGCGCAAATATTATAAAATGGGACACTCCTAGTATCGTAAAAGAAACATTTAACTGTTTTATTAATAAAATTAAAAACTTAGTTTTGGAGCAATGCATAAATGATTTAGATAGATTTTTATACGACTTAATAATTATTTCCGTTATA
>CABFOV010007783.1:0-26735 GCA_902141375.1 Timema poppense
TAGCAAGTGATGTACTGTTCACATAGCAAGAGGTATCTAATCGAGTCAATAGCAGGGACAGTGCAGTGTTGAGGTGTGTTGTTTCATCATGTCACTGTCAAAACTCAAGGAAATTAATTACACTCGAAAATATAGTTCTAAAACTCTATGATATACCTTGTGCTTATAGACATTGCTTGGTTCATGAATTTAATAAGAAACATAGTAAATTTAACAACTTATACCGTTAAGCTCGCTTGTATGATGATGTATTATTAGAATATTTACGTATGAGTAAAGGGTCACTTGATTTCTTACTTTCCAAACTAGAAGGAAGATTGACAAAAACTACAACTAATTTTAGAGAACCGATTAGTGCTGAACAAAGACTTGTTTTTACACCGAGGTAAGTTTTTTTTATTAAAAGCAATTTAAAAATAGTAGTTTGCATGTCACGTTGCCAGGACTTCCTCATGTTCCATCGCGACTAACTTTTCCAGGACATCCTTCCATTCCACTGCGACTAACATTGCTATAACAATCTCGCCAACCTTTTTCCTACCCCCTATCCACTTGTGTCTGAACACAACGTCGCCGTCACTGCGACATCAACCCGTTACCCCCAAAGCCGCAGGGAGGGATAACAACCTAACTATAGAATATATCTTCTGAATTCAAAGCTATTATAAGGCAGGACAAAGGTCATATTTATTTACAGGCACCAACCCAAGAGAAAACTTCGGCAATCGTAAGTTGACCATTATTATTATTGTTTTTATTTGAGTTAGAATTACAATTATATTTATATATTTAGGGTTAGGGTCATTCCATATCAGATCACCCAGCTAAATTTTGTAATGACACCCACCAGCTCGGATTTTCATGAACCTTTCTGTTACTACCACCAAGTTACTAATACATGTACAATTTTTCCTCCCAAGGCCACACACATACTTTCTGAGATATCAAATGAGCTTAAAAAAATTGCACATAAATATCGTTTCTGAGGCTCTGCACAAGGAGTGCAAAATTTAAGGATCAAATTTATAGTTCTTTGTATTATCAGTATATCGCTGTAAAATTTTTACATGTAAATCAAAGTTTGTAAATTTAAGAAAAAAAAGTTGTATAAATCTTACTTACCTTTGAGAGACACTAAAATTAAATTAGTTGGGTAATTGTTAAGTGTCAAATTATTGTTTCATTAAATGACCATTATGGACTGAGGCAAAGGAGTTAACAGGGCTCTCCATTTTTTCTAAAATTAAACTTCAACGTATGCTCTAAAGGGCTGTGACAGAAAAATGGTGGGATTTTAATCTGCTAATCTAAATTATGTAGACACTATGCCTCATAGTAGATATGTGACTTCAGAGGGAACTGTTCTAGCACACTAAATACAACTGCTAAATGATAAGATTGAGAAGTGTTCAAATCTTACTTTCCATCTGCAATGTTATGTTTTATTGAAGTATATGGAATAGTGGCATTGGACAAAAAAAAAAGTTTCCTTTTCAGGGAAGTAGTACATTCTTCCAGAACCCTTTGTGATGGGAGGACAGACACAAGAAGATATGTTACACATATGAACATAGCAGACGTCTTCTTTCCACGCATGCCAGTGAAACAATGACGCAGGGTTGTAAGGGTGCACTTCATCACCTTCCTCTTCATGGTTTGAAAGTACTAATCCAAAAAACCAATGACTGTCACAAACACATGCACAGTATGAGTTTATGAAAGTTTCTTTATTTTAATCTTCCAGAATGGTATGTTTTCAACTCTTGCCCTGCATGCATTGAGAACTTTTTGGCCGAGTCAATTACATCACCAGGACACGTTTGAAGGTTTGCACTGGTAACCAGACACTTCACTGTTCCACCAATGCCGTTACAAAGAGTCCATGATGCTGTTAAAGTAAAGTCTTGGTTGTGCTGGCAAAGGTTGATCAAGTTTTTGGAGTTCTTGTACTGTGCAGCACATCTTTCACTGAAATAATATACACTTTTTCTTATGATTATTTGTTTAGTTTACAAAGGCCACATAATGCTCCAAATCATCATATAAGCTGCACAAACTTGAGACTGTTAGATCTTTAAATGGCTTGACATGTGTGTAAATTATACCCTGACTGTAGTGAATCTTGGTCATGCGTCTAGTTATACCCTTGTTCTTGGTCTTGAACAACATCTGAGTAACTTACACTCAAGTCTAGGAGAACAATAGCTTCATCATGGTCAAGGTTTACTTTTATTTCCTTTAAATAGTTTGTTTAGATTTAGATACAAACGAATTGGGTACAAATATTTCAAGTCTCCATTATATGTCACTGTGAATTTCATGTTGTATTCTGTCTGTCGATACCCACAAATCTATGAAACTTCATCGTCAAGGTCCCACTCTACACATTTTTGAAGTAGAAATCATTTCAAATGCTCACTTGATGGTCATTGAGTACAGCAAGCAAGCAGTCTCTGTTATCTAAGGGATGACTCAGGTCCTTGTGAGTCTCTTCTATAAAACAACATGAAGCACAAGTGTTAAATTTTGGCAGATAGTGCAGACTGCAGAGACAAACGGAATGAGATCTAGCCAGTACACACCATTTATGGCACAGCATTAAAAATTTGAGGATGCCAATTTTAATGTCGGGATATTTCAATTTAAAAGCAGAATCCAATTCATTCAAATTAGAAAGTAATACTATCTTTTGTATATGTACATTTTTAGAAGTAGGAGTAAGTGTAAACAGTTGTATCGTTTCTCAGTGTGTGATTGAGGTCTCAAGTTTGGCTTGGAATCCATATTATTAGCTTTTTGTTATATATATTTCAGCAATTTATGGTGTTTTTGTCAGCAGAAAGTTCCTTTTATAAAACATTACTAACCTTGCTTTATAAAGTAGAACAAGCAGACTTGCTGTGTGACACAATTGCATGGAATATCATAGTGGGGATGCCAGGGATGAAGTGATCCATTGATTTCATAAAAATCTAATTCAATGATTACATTTTATTAATTGAATTATGATTAGTATGAAATTGTTTCCTTATCACAGCTCTTTGGAGTTTAGACCATACTTTAGAGGTTTATTTTTTTCTTTTTAAAAAGGAGAGAGCCCTGCAATATTTTTTCTTGAATTAACACACATTAATTGTCATATGGTGACTATACACAGAGCCGTGAATTTGATCTTTAAATACTGCTACGCCTTATGCGGAGCCTCGAAAACAACATTTACGCACAATTTTTCAAAACTTTATCATTTTATGGAAAGTATGTGGCCTGGGGAGGGGAAAATGGATTAGTAACTTGGTGGAAGTGACAAGTGAAAAACATTTCATGAAAATCTGAGCGGGTGGGTGTAGAAATCGAACACAGACCTTTGGCTTGGAGTGCCATAGCTTTGCAGGATATATCCCATGCTCAGGGTATTCCATCACGCAAAGACTCTCTCTTATGGACATGTGATATTGTCATCTATTTAGAGAAAAACAACAAGTCATAGTGGTGACACGAGGTAGGTATTTATACTGCTATTTGTACAAGCTAAAGGCTCCTGATCCTATAAACATGTTCAGTTGACATTTTAAACTGATTATCGTGAGCGGTTGTTTTCCATCAACCACTTGTGTACATTAGCAAGCCATTTACTTTTAAAACTTGTACAAACACCAGCATAAATAACTACCTAATGAGTTTCAACCTAATTAGTTTTTCCAAATACTTCATTACCTTATAAACAATTTTATTTCATACATTAAATTAAGTAAAGCCAGGACAGTTTTTCTCAAAACTATTTATTTAACAATTTTATGTGTACTCTTTACATAATTATACCTAATAAAAACAATGCGTGCATACTATAATATTGGTTATCTTTTTCTTCTTCATACGATGATAGTTTGGCTATCTGATTTTACCAAATTGGTTGTGACTAAAGTGCAAACTATGTACCAAATTACAAAATTCTAGTAAATATTTGGGAGTTTTGATATGCAGGCTTGTGAGATGGATCTACTCCTAAATAGATGACTCACCTTCCCACACTGGTTAATGAGATAGGTAGCGAATTACCTTCGTATGGCACCTGTCCTGTATAGTATGAACTTGACATCTGGTCATTTAAAACATGTCATGTTTAAAGAACCAACACACATGACCTTGGCAAGATTATATTAGTAACTATTAAAATACCTGCACCACTGTGGGGCAAAAGTACAACAATTATGGAAAATAATGGAAACGGTCATAAACATACAATGATCCATAGCGACAGCAATGTTAGCAATCATGACTTTACCTTAATCAGAAAGTCCAAAGTTCGCAAACTAAAACACATTGGAATTGACAAGGATATTCTAAGGATAAAGATTAAAGTGGATAAAAAAATAATAATTTTGGAATGCAGTTAAAAATAAACAAACCTCGGATAATGTTTTAAGATGCAATAAAGACATTTATTTCTCTTTCCCCGTCCAATTGCAAAACTTAACACATAGCCCTGATTTTCCTTACAATTTTGGATTCCCTGATATTTGCTGGTTGTGGCCAATCTGTGTTTGCCCCTGTACATAGTGTAGAGGCATAACATTTACACCTAATGCCAGAATTCCTCTCAACTTCACCTTGCTAACAAAGGTTGTCAAAAAAACACACCTTGAAATATAAGAATATGCTTTAGTACCAGTGAACTTAGGGAGTATGGTTAAGGATGAATTTGATAGAGATGCACCAGCATTCATCTTAACTTTTGTAAATATCTTATATTTAGCATGAGGGCCATTACTCACACTTTAGAGGATGAGAAAACCCAAACTGAATACATCTGTCAGAGATCTGAACCTTGACCTTTCCATCAATGTGAGTCTGATATCTTATATTGTTCGACTACTGCTGAAGACCTGAAGAAAGGATGTTAAATCACCTGGCTAGTGATGAAGACCTGAAGAAGGGATGTTAAACCACCTGGCTAGTGATGAAGACCTGAAGAAGGGATGTTAAACCACCTGGCTAGTGATGAAGACCTGAAGAAGGGATGTTAAACCACCTGGCTAGTGATGAAGACCTGAAGAAGGGATGTTAAACCACCTGGCTAGTGATGAAGACCTCAAAGGGATTGTTCCATGATTTATTCTGAGAACTATACGTTGTGGACACACTGAAACGTCACAAGACGTGTTTATACAAAATTTACTTAACACATTATAAGCAAGATCAAAATAGTTCAAAATTTGTTGTACTATATGTGAATAATAGTCAATATCAATTTTAATGTGAAATAACACGTAACTTTTTTTTAAAATTATTTTGTGTGTTCTGTTTTTAAAACAGGTCCATTATTTTTATCAGTAACTGTGACTGCCAATGGGTCCTGTCCTCTGCCTCCTCCTTCAGCACCCAGAATGTTCTTATTTCCTTCAAGTCGTACAATATTTGAATCCTCTTCCTTCCTAAGCTTCTCTTTCTCTCGAACTCTCTTTAGCATTTTTTTTAGTAGCAGCCATCAATCATTATTTGCTAGGAGAGGTCGGTAAAAAATATTACCAGCTGCACTATTACAATCTTTTTCTTAATATTCCTGTAATCAATTAATATTTGCAGTCCAGAAAATGTATATCTCTCAACCAAATATCAATGGTAAAGAAGAAGTAAAATATACGTTAGATCTGGCTATTATGATGGTCGTATTGTGACCGAAGGCTAATATTAAGACATCTTGAATAAGAAATTTTGCCGTAATTTTTCTACCCATATCACTTAAGTTTGAACGGTTTTTTTTATTTAATGAGTTCCAGTCATTTTATTTACCACAAATCAAGGATTTTATTAATGTTGTATTATCCTTCTTCTCTATCCCAAACATTTGATTCATGAACCGTTTGAACCTACATTCAATAGGCTGGCATGATACATAATATTGTTGAAAAACCAACTCATGAATATTCATGATGATTCACGTTTTGGAGAGTTGGAGTTTAGATCCCAGATGGGTGTCTACATCTAATTTTATCACTGTGGTTTTCACTTCCACTCCCCATTTTATGGCGCAGCTATGCACAACCAGTATCTCACTCTATGCAGCATGTGAGTGGTCAACATCATTTAAAATTGTGTTCCAAGTTCATTCAGAACATAAAGTTTTATTGTTTTGACTCATCTGATTTCCAAATGGAGATAATTAATCTTCAATGTTACTCTGAAATGAAGGCAAGACTTTCAGAAGTTTTATAAAGACTACTTGCCTAGGGAAGTAGAAGCAATGAACAATCTTGCTCCAAGAAGGTAACATTTTTCGGATGCACCTACTTACGTGAATAGTAATTTTCTTAGATGAAATTAATCAAATTGGTGTCCAACATTGAATCTGATATTGAAAGACTAATAAAACAGTGTCAATTATCTCATTTGGCCAACTATAAGTAAACATTACTGTAATTGTATGGTGGTTATTCAAAAGTATTCCTTTAAAAATTAAAATTTCGATTTTGGAATAAAAATCAACAGCCTATTAGAGCTAGTTTAAGAGTAGCTTTGTTAAGTTTTTAACATGTATAAGTACAATTTACAAACAGAATTTGAATCTATAATTTATAAGCTTATTGGTAAAATTAGGATATGAAGGAAAAGTTAGGTGGGTGGTTGGCAAAGTGGGGAGGGGGGAATCACTCAATTGATTAGTTAAAGTAAAAATGGCCCCCCCAAGTGTTAAAAGTTGTGTGCACTTCCTCTAAAACCACCCTCCTCATTCCTCTGCCTTAGATCAGTGCACCCCAAACCGTGGTACACATGTGTTTGGGGATTACACAATGCAACTTCAAGGTTTATTAATCATAGCATAGCTGTTGATAGTAACAAGTCTGATAACTAAATTAACAGAGATTTTTACATGACTTTAATAGAATATATCATTTTCCCCCTTCTGTTATGGCTTTGTTTAACTCGCTAATAAGCCTTTATTAACATTTGTAATGATTGTATATATTTTACAAAATAGCAGGTATTTGTTTAGTATTTTTCCAAATAAATAAATAAATGGAAGGGTTAGACAACTGGTAAATATTTGGGGAACATTGCCTTAGGTTGGCAGGGCAATGTTCAAAAGTACATAATCTTTATTTGAATTGGTCTCCGCAGAAAGGGCCTGCTAGAATTTCTCAGAATGGAGCTAAGTATGGAACAAAGGTTTAGAGGGGCAGTTTCAATGTTATATAATAAAGGAACTCTATGGATGGTCAAGTGAATACTAGAATAATGGAAGAAGAGCAGAAGGTAGGGAAGAAGAAAAAGTGTAATCCAGCATGATGGGAATCAAATAAAGGAAAAGTTGCTAGGTTAAGAGGTAAAGAATACAATGATTACAAAGGAAGACTTGTACCAGCTAAACAGACAGGACCTACCTGCAGGTAATTAGAATAACTTTTAGTAGACTTATTATAATAATGTTACAGTTGCACCAGGATAAACCGTTTTGCGGGAATCAGTGAAGAGAACCAAGAAACTATTTTAACTCGTTTACACGGCCTGGCAAATAAAGATGAGCAAGACATATTTCTCCACTCACAGATTGATGTGCTAGATGTCAAGCAGAGACGACCCAGGAAAAAAGCGCATGACAAAATACTCACACATAAGTATTATGTAACGCTGGGGAAAAAAGGATTGAGGTATGTCTCAAAGCATTTTTATTGTTGCATACAGTTACAATAAAGCATTTCAAAAGATTAAGAAGTTTGGCTGCGATGGGAGAGAGACCCAAAGATAGCCGAGGTAAAGATGCCAGTGGAAATGCACTTCCCCAAGAAACTAAACGGCATATTAAGGAGCACACTGAAAGTTTTCTCTTAAAAAAAAAGCCATTACTCGGTGAAAGTAATAAAGTATCTAGATTCTAGGCTCAATGTTAAAATCATGTATCAGCTGTTTAATGAGAAACATCCCAATGTAAAGGTCGGCTATCAGTTTTATGCTAAATTTTTCAAAGAGCAATTTTGTTTGTATTTTGGATGCCCTCAAATACACATTTGTACCTGTGAAATATTTAAATTGAAGTTTCGAAGTCCTCACCTTAATGAGAGTTCCAAAAGATGTGCAGCAGTAGAGCTTGCAGTACACAACAGAAAGGCTAAAAAGTTGTACTCAAAACTTAAGGCAGAAGATGAAAATAAAGTTGAGCCACATGTCTTAGCTATTTTTTTGATTTTATGAAAAAAAAAAATTCAACTTTCACAGATCCCTGTTCAGGAGACATTTTATTTGCGACAGTTAACCGTCAATGTATTTTGTGTCAACAAGTTAAAAGAGAACACCACCTACATATGTTTATCATGAAGGCATCGCCAAAAAAGGACCACAAAGTATGCTCTTTTTTTGCATGATTTTCTGCAAAAGGTTCCTCGGCATATTAATGAACTTCATCTCCATTCAGATAACTGCGGGGCACAAACATAGAATCACGCCTTAAAGAATGCTTCTAGCATTGAATGACACGGGTCGCTTTAAAAAATTGTACAATACTACCCTCCCATGCAAAAGGAATTGTGGCATGACTAAGAGGGGTATTAAAAAACATGATAGATTTTATTCTTTGCATGAAATTACCGAATTAATAATCACTTCCAGCAAAAGCCTGAAATTTCATGTGAAAGAATTAGTGACATCTGATATTATAGACTAAGAATTGGTAGCAATCATAAGAAATGCCAAAACAATGTACCAAGAGATAAGAAAGTCAACCATTTACTTCCATTGGGAGACTTGCAAAGAAGAATGATATCCAGAGACTCCTTCCCTATGTTCCCCACGAACATCACCAGTTTTATGATGACGTAGAGTGGCCTACCAGTGATGTTCAACACGAGGACGATGACGATGACTGAAATGGGACTATATATCTGTTTATATGTGTTTACCGTGTTTATTAAATAATTTTTATGTTTTATTATATTGTTTTACTAAGTTTTGTATCAAGGCTAAATAATAATATTTTGTGAAGATATCTACATAGATCAACAATAGGAAGATGACTAAAATTAGATTAAAATAGCTATTTTTATAATATCATTGATATAATTGTATTTTATATAACTTCCAACATTTATTGTATTGTTTCATTTATATTTTGTTTGTATTTATTATTATTATTAGCACTGCGTCTTACTACCCGTTCAGGTTATACGCATATTTTGTTTGTAGCTAATTAAATTTAGTGAATATTATTCAAAAGAATTGCCCCTTTTTTATTGAAAAAACACAAACCATACTGAAAGAGACTCAATCAAGCAACTTAAAAAAAAATCAGGCCAAACCAATAATTTTAAAAATTATTTCAACTAATTAGGGAACATTATAGTGAATTATTAATTTAAAAAAATTTTTTCAGGACTGACAAAAAAGCCATTAGAAATTTTGTTTTTGTTTTTTAGTTTTCTCAAAATTATGTTATGACTGAGGACCTTTCTGCAGGGACCGATTCATTTAAGATTCCCATGTAGGTAGAGATGGATATTTTAATTATGGGTCATTTTTTGTCATTTTGGGATTAAAGGTCAGATTTTCTTGGTTTGCATCAAAGTCATTCAAGTAATTCAATTATATAATTTTTTTCAACCACTTTGTATCCTTTCTGTTTGAATGGTTGTAAAATACATATTATTGGGGAAACACTACAACTAGGCTGAGGAGGGTTGTGTTGGGAGGGGGTAGCTAAATTACTCCTGAAGCAAATATTTGAAAATCAATGCTATATTTAGCAAAATGAAACAGAGTTTAATATTAAAAGCTTTTCATTGCATTTTATATTAATTGTAAAGTACGTGATTGATTTAGGCATGGTATTTACTGAGAGTTTTTGTTCATATTTTTAGTTATTTCATATATAATTTGAACTATTTTTTTAAATAATTTTAAGGTAATCCAAATTCGGGCCTTGCTCATTTGTAAATTTTGTGTTGAACAATAAAAAAAGTAATAAGAAAAAAGAATATCAAAACTCTTAATAAGTAGCCTATAACATATGCGTGTAAAATGTTAAAAAAACAAACCTGAATGAATAATAGCATTTTTATCCAGGAATTGAAAATAAGGATGATGGGATTAGTCAAACTTAACAATCATTGTGCTAAACATACGAGTCAAACTACTGCACTGTATTTACAATATATAGCTGTGCTAAAAATAACATTTTCCATTAACATTCATTTAGAATAATTTTTTTAAAGTAAATTTATAACTTTTTTTTTTCCAGAGTTCTACTTTATAAAGAGTTTACATTATGAAAACATGTTGTCAAGTTATAAGTTATTTGACTGCGAAGGGGAAGAACATTTTGTGAATCTTAAATTCTAATCGATAAATCAATACAGTGATTTAACCTAAGTGTACAATCTTAGAAAAAAACAACAGTAAGGAAAGGCTTACCTTAAAAGATTGGTATTCAAATGTAGTTGCTGCGAAAATCTGGATTTTCACATTGCACTTGAATACGTGTATCTATATTACTTTTCAGGCGGCCTTACCTCAATAAAATATATTTGTAGTAAAAAGAAAAAGAAAAAAAGTAAAACAAGACTACAATATACAAATAAATAAATATAAATTAATCTACTTTGAACTAGACTTGAAGACATTGCCATTTTACAGAGCATAGTAAAACCAAAGTTGACCTAAATTACATAATTTATAACATTTTATCGAATATATGATTTTGTTTAGATAACAAAAATTAACAAATAAACAAAACCAAACAACTTCATTTGAGACTGATTAACTAAATATGTTTGATTGAAAATGACTAATGTATGGCGATAAAAAAATATATTGTACAGAACACCTCTTACAACTAGGTACATCTAATTATATAGATAGACAAGTGCAACTGAGAGCCCGAACAAATAATTGAACATCATTGCCGGCAAGAAAAACACACGAGATTAGTGGATAACCTCAACTACTCTCAAGTCACAACATGTCAGCCCATTTCTTATATCACCACAACACACACAAACTATAATGTCACCGTTAATTATTATTATTGTTTCCCCCGCAGCTTTTTATTTTGCACCAGTCTTACCACTCGTTCAAGCGCTAAGCTTTTTTTACTAATTACGCTAATGGTTTTAGGGATTATGAATGTTATATTTATATAAAGTGTACCTGGTGTGTGGAAGGTATGGTTTTAGAGGAAATTTATTCACATTTGAGTAGAGAAAGTGGGGAAACCCTTTATGTAAAATCAGCCTCAGAACGACAACCGAGATTCGAACCGTGATCTCCCAGTCAGTGGCAATCCAGTCCACGTCACCTTCAATTGTTTACTACTAAAGAGTCGAGGAACCCGATACTTAGGAAAGGAGATAAGGTCTAGTCTTGAGAGTAGAATCAATCTCCAGTTAAACAAATACCACTTTTTACATAAACATGATGCAGATCAGTTCTTTATTAGATCTGGAATATACACTAGACCCTTAGTATCGTCTTAAATGTATATATGATGATCCAAACACGTGTCCGGCATCTTTTATTATTATTAATTTCTGCGGGCAATGATTTCAAGTAACAGTGCAGGCTTTGTCTCCCTAACTTCCTATTTTTACATTGCCTTTGAAGCATATTTACTCCCACAAAGACACCAACTTACAATCACACAAATAATTCACTGAAACTAGTGTTTACAATTTATAAATGTAAAGGTCATGTTATTCACACACAACTAAATTCACGAAACATTTCTAATAATGATTCAAAGTAGAGACCCTATACCATTATTTTCTAAGGATAAAAGTAACTTCTCTGTATATTCTTGTACGGCGAGGAACACTCACCTAGGAAAAACAAACAAACATCAACTTTCTTCCGAGGGACAACACGTGTTGAAAACTGAGAGAACTTAGAAACACACAGATTGGACTATCGGAACATTCTTCATGCATGTTTATAATTAAATAGGTAGTTAATAAATGTGATCTCTAGAATAGGGTCTCAAAACAGATGTTATAATTAGAGTAAACAATTCTGTTATGAGACTCTGTGTTTATAAAGAAAATATAAAAATGAGGTAGCTAAAAGAGGGAGAGAGCTAACGTTTATAATGGAAGAAATTTAATAATGTATAAAAATAACAATTTAAGGAAAACCACTTTTCACATTCAGGCAATTATTGTTTGTATGGAAGAGTATGCAGGAAATAATATAACTAATTAAAAGAAGCCAAACACAATATGGCTTGCACCAGCCCGACACACAGGTTTCATTCTATTGGGGTTATTCAGGGTGCGATGTGTGAAGAACAACACACTTCACTAAGTGAAGAAACACTACATACATAACACAAAAAGGGGAAAGGTAGAGTGACGAGGAAAGGCAATACAGAGTTAAGAGTACACTCTAAATTGAAAAATGACACCTCCACAGCTGAATCGAACCCAAGACCTTAGACTTTGCACGCTAATACTTTATCACCGAGCTATCCATGAGTTGTCCTCTGCCCAAAACAATTCTTTACTCATATTTTAAAGCAGAATTGGTGATGGGTGTTAAAAAGAAGAATGATTAAAAGTAAGTAAAAATCATAAATAGTATTTTGTAAAGATGAAAAATATATAAAATTGATTTAAAGATTTGCTTTGAAATTCATTTCCCAATTTTCTATATGATACATATTTATTAAACTAACTGCCGTTGCTAAGAGCTATCACAATCAATTCTAATGAGTAGAGACGATTGTTACCATATGGATAATTGGAAAAACAAACGTTTCATGTGATCACAATCTAGCCAACCTTATAAACTATTACTTTCAGGGAGACGGAATCTCAACAGAAAATAATTATGTTGATTAATAAGAGTGTGGAAGTAGACATTTTTATACAAATAACAGGGTCAAATGGAATGTTCCTTAGCATTGGATGAAGGGAATACAATTAAATGATTAATATTTTTTCAAGTTTTATGATAAAAACAACATTGTTTTGACCAAAACAAGAACAATATTACTTGGCTAGATATATTGTTTAATTTGCCACACATTGTGATCAACTGTTTTTGAATATCTGTCATGGGTATTGCAAAATTTGAATATAATTTTTTCTTTTTCATTAAAAAGTTGATGGTCAAATGCTGCGATGTTCCTGACATATATTCAAGACTGGTGAGGTTAATATATTGTGTTAAAAATTAAACTAAATGTGTCTACTGGGGCAATATTTTACTTGTTTGGGCAAAAAAAATAAAATAGTTTTTGTCATAAAACCTTAAGACTAACATTTCTAGAAATGGTTGGACAGCGGAGGACAAAATACAAGTGATGAGTTAACTTACTAGAACTTAATGAGTGTGTGAATGTTAGTATTACCATCTCTCGAGCGTGACAAGTGTTTCAAATAACCTAATGAACAACGTCAATGTATAGCTGTTACTATGTTCATACATTCTAGAGTTTAGTAAATTAGTTCAATGAAAAATAAACAGCACAATTAATAGTAAATTCTACCCCTTACCTCATAAATGATATTATTGAAGTAATAGTTCAAACCTCATCATAAATATTAAATTAATATGATCAAGCCAAAAACCCTTTGACTTGTAGTCAGCCTCAATAAATATTGGGAAATCTCCTCCAGGTGAATAAAACCCACTCTATCATTTCATCGAGTATTTAGCGCAATAGAAGATTGTCAGAAATTCACCCAATCACAAGACGTGCATGTTGGCCCATAATGCTTTGCAATACCAACATGATACACCTAATTGCCAATTGTAGTGTTTAATGGGGATGGTGTACATTATAAGAATATTTGTAATGAGTGACTCTTACAAGCAGATATACATGGTGCAGAGCAGCAAAGCTAATCATATTTAAACTAGTGCCAAGTAGATTGTGCTGAACTCTTGTGACTGGTTTGGAGCTCATTACATGACCACATTTCTGTTCTCGTGTTTGGGTGTGTCTACTTGCTTGTTATCAATTAGTGAATGCACTGGTTGAGGGGGATGGAGAAAAACCCAACCACCACATCTCACTAAACTCTTCGGGTTATTTGTAGACATATTATTAACTAGGCTAACGTGGTAGGTATGAGGGATATGGGGGAAAAAACATTTTAGGTAAACCAATCTAAGTTCACTCGACTGAGATTCAAACCCCAACCTCCCCGTCACCGGCTAACTAGACTAATTGAGCTTAACATCGGCGCAGCTGAGAACACAATAAAGAGGGTAGTTGGTCTGAAGCTCTTTGGAAGCAGTCGCTGTCTGCAAGATGATTGTTGGTAAGTGGGGGCTAACTTAGTTCCACACATGTACTTAATTCAGTAGAGAAACTTCTCATACCAAAACTTTTATAGCAGTATCACAGTAGCTAATATAACAAACAAGGATATTTAAAAAAAATTGTGTGTGCAAATTTAATCTTTGGGGGAAATTTTGGGACTAATCACAATATTATTTAAATTATGAATAAAAAATATATAGAATGAATTAGATCCTCTTTTTAATGTGCTTGTGTCAAAATGCTACCAACTCATATATGCATGCGTATGAAATATTTTAAAATCCACACATGCACTATTTTAGATAAAGTGCAAGTTTTAGTGATTGCTAATAGTTTGTTTTCATGTAAAATAAATAAAATTATATAATTGTAGAAAAACAAAGCACAGATAAAAGTAAAAACACTAATACATATTTACACACACTTCAATATTTCGATCCTCCTAATGCATCTTCTTCAGGAAGTCGGAATATTGAAGTGTGTGTAAATATCCACAATAAAAAGGAGACACAGTTCACACTTCACATTGATGCCACTGGACAAAGAGGTAATGGCTGTCTTATGAAGAAAACTGATAACTACCACCAAATCCCCCTCCATAAGTTTCATTCTATCCAAACACAATAGGAAAGTGTGTGAAGTGTGTGTGCAACACAACTTTCTAAAAGAAGAAATAAAAAAAACACAAAAGGGAAAAACATTGGTTAAAAATTATAGGACACTTAAATTAGAATAAGTAAGAGGAACGGATAAAAGGCAGACACAGGAAATGGAAGAGATTTTTATTTTAAAATAGAGAGCCTAGGACAGCATGAGTCACCATTGCATGCCCTCTTCAACTTATTCTCCCCATTAAGCAGCCTAAGTCTTTTACCTAAAGATATGGTATTAAAATAAGAGTATTGATAATTTAATAATTTTTAGTTTCACTGTAAAAGTATCGACAATGAAAGAATAAGCAGGGAATTTTATCCTAATAAAATATGTAATGGTGTTTTATGTATTAAAAGGTTGATGGTTTTTCCTCTAAATGATCTAAGAATGTTTGAACTTCCTTGGTAACAATAAATAAAACTTTTAATAATAATAATAATAATAATGATATGATAATGTAATCACCCTATTTTAATTTAGAACCTAGTCATGTATCTAGTTCATATCCAAACAAAGTAGCAGGCACCTTTAATCAGGCTACCAGAGCGTGGGTTTCAAAATATTACATTTCACTACATTATAAACAAAAAACTATTAGTTTTAAATAGAAAGTATCAATATATTTTCCACATCCCTACTCTCCTCCTCAAGCGATAGAACAAAGACTCCCTCCTCAAGCGATAGAACAAAGACTCCCTCCTCAAGCGATAGAACAAAGGCTCCCTCCTCAAGCGATAGAACAAAGGCTCCCTCCTCAAGCGATAGAACAAAGGCTCCCTCCTCAAGCGATAGAACAAAGGCTCCCTCCTCAAGCGATAGAACAAAGACTCCCTCCTCAAGCGATAGAACAAAGGCTCCCTCCTCAAGCGATAGAACAAAGGCTCCCTCCTCAAGCGATAGAACAAAGACTCCCTCCTCAAGCGATAGAACAAAGGCTCCCTCCTCAAGCGATAGAACAAAGGCTCCCTCCTCAAGCGATAGAACAAAGACTCCCTCCTCAAGCGATAGAACAAAGGCTCCCTCCTCAAGCGATAGAACAAAGGCTCCCTCCTCAAGCGATAGAACAAAGACTCCCTCCTCAAGCGATAGAACAAAGGCTCCCTCCTCAAGCGATAGAACAAAGGCTCCCTCCTCAAGCGATAGAACAAAGACTCCCTCCTCAAGCGATAGAACAAAGGCTCCCTCCTCAAGCGATAGAACAAAGGCTCCCTCCTCAAGCGATAGAACAAAGACTCCCTCCTCAAGCGATAGAACAAAGGCTCCCTCCTCAAGCGATAGAACAAAGGCTCCCTCCTCAAGCGATAGAACAAAGACTCCCTCCTCAAGCGATAGAACAAAGGCTCCCTCCTCAAGCGATAGAACAAAGGCTCCCTCCTCAAGCGATAGAACAAAGACTCCCTCCTCAAGCGATAGAACAAAGGCTCCCTCCTCAAGCGATAGAACAAAGGCTCCCTCCTCAAGCGATAGAACAAAGACTCCCTCCTCAAGCGATAGAACAAAGGCTCCCTCCTCAAGCGATAGAACAAAGGCTCCCTCCTCAAGCGATAGAACAAAGGCTCCCTCCTCAAGCGATAGAACAAAGACTCCCTCCTCAAGCGATAGAACAAAGGTTCCCTCCTCAAGCGATAGAACAAATGCTCCCTCCTCAAGCAATAGAACAAAGGTTCCCTCCTCAAGCAATAGAACAAAGACTCCCTCCTCAAGCGATAGAACAAAGACTCCCTCCTCAAGCGATAGAACAAAGACTCCCTCCTCAAGCGATAGAACAAAGGCAAGTGTGAAAAAGCGACAACAATAATGATGAAGTAATTTCAAAGACAAGATATTAGTTTAATTTAAATATATTAATCTTATTTTTACTTTATTTACATTTTTCGTTTGACATATGACATAACTAAGTTTTAAACTATATAGTTAATCGACTTGAATTCAAAAGCTTTCTAAGAGAGCTTCCATGAAGAAACTTGAGTTTGCAGAAACAAAGAATAATCATAATGTGAAGCCTAATTTCATACCAAAGTTTATCGAGAAAAATTAAATCCCTATTATTTGTCACAAAAGAACGCATCATAATTTACATCAAGTATTAACACTACAAGATTGTAAGTGACATGCCCTCGCTTCTATCAAAACTAAAAATATATATATATTTAAAAACATTTGGAGTATAAAAACTAAAAACGCACATAAAATGCCACTAAAAAAATATACCAGTACTTGTCGATTCACTGAAAAGGAAATTGTAAATAGAGAACTACAGAACAGTGTGACAAGAACAAAGAGCATGACAGACCAAATAAGATTTGAATAGTGAGAAGAAACATAGTTCTTTCGACACTGCTGCAAATAGACAAAAAGGTCCAGATTTTTCTAAACAAAAACACATGTCTGTATGTATATACATAAACATAGGTACAAACTTATCCTAAGAGTGAAAAGAGGTTTTCCTTTAAGAGTTACACTTTTTTATATGAAGTAACAATAAATGGAAGCTTTATAAAAGGTATGGGACTTTTAAATCCTTTAGGATGTTAAGAGAAAATATCCATGTTGAGATTCGAAAATGGTAAAAAAGGTTTTTTCATTTTAAAAAATTAGAACTTGTTTTATAGCTCTTATTTGTTATTTTGCCTAACATAATTATAGAACAAACTTAACAACCAAGCCTCAATCGATTGGATACATTTTATAATAAATGTAGCGTGACAAAAATGGCTAACGTTTAGCTACTAATGCTATTTTATATAGCAGCTTAGGAATTAATTTAGTGAAGTAAACCTCTCATGTTTACCGTAGTTGCTAATATTCATACTCAAGAATAGGATTCGTCTCATATCTACTTTCTAGTGTTTTATTTTGGAAAAATGGAATAAATATTTACTTTGTGTAAGAAATGTTTTAAGCGTTTTAAGAAACTTTGTCACATTTAGGTTAAAATGGTTGAACTAATTTACAAATTTCCTCAAATTGGTTTTCACAACATGTGATATTCCAAAACTATCATTTACTGTCAGATGCTATTAGAACATAATAAGAAAGATGATACTTACTCATAAACCAAACAAACACATTTTGTCGATGACATGGTAACTATTTGTTTTAAATGCATATTAAGAATAACAAAATACAAATAACAAACAACATGTAATAATAATGGAATGAAATATTAATTAGAAGAAGCACACTATAAAAATAAACAGTAAATTAAGCTATTTGAACTCAACATAGACTCGTAAATAAATTAGAGCAAAGAAAGATCACATTTGTAAACAGATTTTATATATCACTAAAAACTATGTAAATGTATTTACAAATCATATTTTGCCAAAAGTGGAACTTGATAGTCTACTTTACAAACTTAAGGATTCTTTTAAAAACTGACATGTTTTGAAAACAAAACAATGTTTCATCATTATTTATCTTTTTTATGCAAAATATTTTCAAAGGATTTTTCAACACACATGTTAATTTAAATGTCCTAACATTTTCTTTTCTATGTTTTGATAAATAATTTTGAATGTTTAAAGTGATTGACTATGGGTTCTCTTTTTCTGACTTTCTGTTTTATTTAACACGTGTTGTCGGCTAACAGTCATTGTCCGTGTTGCCGAATCTGGAAACAGTTAATCCTAAAGTGTCTGCACATCTGTCGAACCTAGAATAGCAAAAGATCAAAATTAATGTAAATTCTTTAATAGTATCCTCAACTATACTTAAATAAATTATACTAGAATATGATATGGTAAGAAAGTTTTTTTAAAACTAATAGTTGCAGATTATATGACTTAATGTATGAATATATGAAAATAGTTTTAGTAACGTTTGTAAATTTAATATGCTGTCTTTTCTGGTAGAATACTAATATATAAATCTTGCCACAAAATATGTTTGTCATAGAACTTGAGAATTAATATGCAACCTAAGTAAGTACGACCAGTGGCGAGTGGTCAGTGCACAACCATCTAACCAAGTTCTTATGAACGCATTAACACATTTACCTAAAAACATCAAAATCCTATAACCTCGATTATCCTGCTCTACCTTCCAAAGTAGATAATGACCGTCCGAGCCGGAGTCGAGAAGACTAGTTTCCTGTTCCCCCACTTTTATATCTTTCCGATAAATCTATCCATCCTTGCTGTTTCTGATTATCGTAAATTTGTTTCCTCAGTCATTTCCCTACCAACAGTTATATTAATTATTAACTCTACGCTGCTATACCGCTATTTGATTAGTCTCTTGTTTTTTACCACCAACCCGTTTGTTCCAACCACACACTGGTCATTCTCCATCCTACAGTCGTGTACAACACTTTGTGTCTCACTCAACGACTTTGGTAAAATTGTTTGCTTATCATATTGTATTTAAAATTTATTATTATACGACAGTTTTCTGGTATTTACACTCATGTTAAATTAAAATTTGTCACCGTGGTTCTTTAATTCCATTTTACATTGGCCATGAATATGTTACCAAGTAGACCGAAACATGTCGGCAGTATTTGAATCAGCATTCTTCTAGTCACTGAATATCAAACAAAGGAGTAACGGGACTGAAACAAAATAAGACTTGGATTTGATACTCAACCTATACTTAATTTTTTTTTCGAATATTGTAACTAAAACACTCGACTAATCTTTTTATCAATTTGGGAAATACTAAAACCTACGATTTCTAAAATGATTTAACTATTTAACATCAGTGATGAATTGAAACTTGGTTTTTATCCTTAATTTATTGTCCAACATTGTAATTATATTTTAATATGTTGTTTGTGTATTTTTATACTTTTTGTCAACACATATTTTATTCTCAATTTTGTTGATGATGTTATTGCAATGTATGTGAATGACTTTATATATATGACACTTTGTTGTGTGCTTTAAGCACAATTTAACCAGACATTTGAACACTAAACCCATTCAATTTTAACCACAACTCTTCAGGGCTATCCAGGAACTCTCCCAGACCTTCGAAGAAAGGATTCGCAATGTCGAAGCAGTAGCCAACAGCCCAGCGGCACCGGGGATGAGAGCAGCTCTTGGAGACCCTCTTCCAACGATGGAGGCATGGGCTTCTCTCGCGCACCCTGAGATTGCTTCACTTCAAGTCTCGTAAATGCCTAGTTTATTAGACTGTTGGAATGCTTGTCGTTGCCTATGTTGGCAGCCTGTTGGAATTCTCGCCAATGCCTAGGCAGGGTTCCTACAGTATTCGTAAAAAAATTATCCCTGATTTTTCCCTGGTTATTTTCCCAAGTTCCTCGACCAAATTCTCATAAAATTTCCACTATGACTTTACGATACTATACATGTGAAAATAATAATTTAGTTACATTTATTTTGGCCTCGTTCTCCCCTACAGCTGACTTTGCCTCACTTCTTATGGAAGAGTAATAAAGCAGACGTCTTGCCAATCAGTTCAGGGAAAATGATGGGAAACTAATGAAATATAGCTAACCCTATTAAAAAGTTGTAACAAACTTAATTTACTTTGGTATTATGTGCAGAAATACATATAAATAACAGGACACTAAGAACATACTAAAACGTTTGGTATCATTACAGTCTTATTTTACCTAAACTGTACATATCCTGAACTGAATAGCTCACAACAGGAGGAACTGTGTCTGCTTTCATATTATTCATGTCTCAAGTCAATTTTCTTTTTATTAAAATTATCACAATGGTTATACAATATGAAACTATACAAGATTTAATAAAGTGAAGCTTGTTTCTTCTTCAGTTCTTGCAAATACACTTTTATTGCTTCTCGTTTCTCTTCAGTTGCCAACATTAATCTTTTTCTTTCTGCTTCTAAATCTTTAACTTGTATATCTAATCTCCTCTTTTCTGCCTTCTTCTTGTCTTCTTCCCTTCTTTCCTGCTGCTTCATCTCCAAATATCCATGATAGCGTTTCCGAGCACCTCTCACGTAATCCAACATCTTTTTGCTAATGTGTATGCTTTAATCCCTCCTGCTTCTTGTATCTCATCATGAATGTGACGCTGTGCAGTGACTGTTTTTTCATGCATATTTTCAACCAGTAAGATTTATTGACTGAAAAACCACCTTCAACAGTTGCATTCCCATGCGACAAGACAAGGCAAATCTTTATTACTTCCCAAAGATGTTGTAGTTTGCATCTCCTATTAGAAAGCTATCATAACTAGTGTCAGGTCCTACTTCATTACTAAACTGGTCACAAGGACGAAACATTTCTTGAAGCTGAGATTATTTGAGGTTGCAAAAATGCAAGTATTATTTCTTGGCATTTTCAGTCAGAACATCATTTATGATGTTGCATGGTTGAGTTCCTCTTCTAGCCCAGTTGAGGTGAGTGTTGAATAACACAAGAATCCAATGAAGACAAACCTCTCACAGCTTTCTGTTTTAAGGGACATCTTTCTTGTAGTTTTGCAATCATGGTGGTTAACATACTGTGGCACTCGTGTATAAATTCTAGTTTTTGTCTTTCTGTTACTGTGATCACAGTTTCCCCAAACAAGCATTTTGTTGCAAATCCTACATCAATATTTTTGCTGAGGATCAAATTTTCTGATTTTTTTTTTTGTGTCGATAGACAATAACTTTGGACCCGTGCACTTCATCAGATCAGGTTTCACAGAACGATTCATAAGGTATCTTAGAATTTTCTCTACAGCTTCAAAAAGATATGGAGTCATTGGTTTTGATGTCTGGAACCGTTGCAGGAAAGGCTGACATTCATCTGCAACTGTCTTGCAGAAAGCTAGTTTACACTTTAGCAATGTATCACAGGCTGCTCTTTTCAGTGTCTCTACAGCTTTTGTTTTAGGAAGTTTTGCTTCTTTGAGAAACCTAACAACACGGCCCCTATTGTGTAATGCCCTTTGAAAGCAATTTGCATTCTCTAACCACCGCACACCACAGGACTTCAATGGAAAAGATGCATATCCTGTCAACTGTGGGTAAACAATGCTGGACGAGCTGGAGAGTCAGTGAACAGGTAGTATGTGTGATGCGATAAACTACCTACATCCCAAGTGAGAGATTCCACTCTTGTTCTCAAGGAACCATGAACAACATGAAGCCCACATGTTCCCAGATTTGGCAAACTACATACTTCATTGTCTGTGACAGATTTGATGTGTTCCTGAAGAAGTGTTATAAACTTTAAATTTACATTTGGGCCATCCATTGACACTTGTATCAACTTAGAGAGTGGGAGAGGAGAAATACCATCCGGGAAATGCTTCAGTAATTCTTCAGCGGTGCTCCTATAGAAAAACATACTGTTTAAGTAACGACTGATGACTATGATTTTCCTTGTCCCAGAATCTTATTACAATGTCCATTTGTCCTCTTTGAAAAACTGTATTCAACGCCTCATCAAAACAAATTACAAAGTTGTTACATGATTTTAGGCGGTCCAGTAAATAGTTATGAAAGAATGGAGCCAAGTCATGCACAATGAAGTATGCAGCCTTTTCTCCACCAAGGGTAAAGGCATTGGCAATGGAACACTCGGGAAACATCAACTGAAAAATTGTACTTAAATTATTGCATGAATTGAAAGACATGTTTTTGTAAACAACTTGAATAGCCCAAATTACTTCCGCCTTAGTTATATCATCTTTTATAACAAGTGTTATGGTTTCTTCGAGGCACTGCACTAATTTCCCTTTTTGCAACAGCTTCCTTCTGCGGCTTTACAATTTCTGATGAAACATAGAAACTTTTCGAGTAACCACCCGAATCACCACTAGGTAGAATGTCTTTGTGTACCAGAGATTCTGTTGAAACAGGGGAGCTCGATGAACCTGAATCACTTGACTTTTTGAGGAAAAAATCAACAAAGAGCGTTAATTTGTCAAAGTTTCAAGAGATTTTATATGAGTTAGTCTTTTTGAATGGGAAGCTAATGCTTGCTTTCCCATATTACTTAAGTCTTTTTTTCTTGTATGCTTTACAAAACACCTGCGACTTATTACTTTCAACGCCACCGATCCAGTATGAGAATTCAGGAAAATGGTCTGGGATTAACCAGAGCTGGTTAAAAACATTTTTTTTGTTATACATTGCTGGTGTAGCATAATCAGCCCTAATGCACTGTATACAACTATAACGATGCCAAGCCTTGAACAAGAACAAAAACAATGGATCACTAAAGTTAGGAGAGTTGTCATGTGCAGGCCAGGAGATTTCTACGTTCACCTTCTGAAAGAAAATGCTACCAAAGCTTGTGTCACGGCAAGTTTGAGCATGGTAAGCGCTCCTCAGCTTTCTTCATTGGGGCAGTGGCTTATGGCGCATTAAATACTAATTTTTTTTTTTTTTCTAAGTGTGACATGAATTGTCATTTTCCTGATCTTTTTAAAGATTCCCTGACTTTCCCTGACAGTTATTTTTTCCCTCCTAAATTTCCAGATCGTAGGGACCCTACTAGATTAGTAGACTGTTNCTAAGTGTGACATGAATTGTCATTTTCCTGATCTTTTTAAAGATTCCCTGACTTTCCCTGACAGTTATTTTTTCCCTCCTAAATTTCCAGATCGTAGGGACCCTACTAGATTAGTAGACTGTTGGAATCCTCGTCATTGCCTAGATTAGTAGACTGTTGGAATCCTCGTCATTGCCTAGATTAGTAGACTGTTGGAATCCTCGTCATTGCCTAGATTAGTAGACTGTTGGAATCCTCGTCATTGCCTAGATTAGTAGACTGTTGGAATCCTCATCAATGCCTAGATTAGTAGACTGTTGGAATCCTCATCAATGCCTAGGTTAGTAGACTAATGGAATTCTTGTGAATACCTGGGTTAGTAGACTAATGGAATTCTCGTAAATACCTAGGTTAGTAGACTAATGGAATTCTCGTAAATACCTAGGTTAGTAGACTATTGAAATCATACATAACTCCTACCACCTACAACCTCAATTGTGTTATTACTGTTTTATTATCACATACAAATTAACTTTCAGACATATTCAGCAATTTCAAGATGTCTCATTTACATAAAGTACAAGCTATTAATGAAGGTTATAAATAAATCTGTGTTAGAACAAACACTAAAAGTATCGTACACAGTGAGGCCAAATGACTAGCAAAATCAACCCTCAGCTAAGTTAGGCGCTACTATACAACTTTATTAAACAATTGCAAGATGGGTCTTTGTTAAAAAAAAATGTCCTAACCATCTCCTGCAGACTTGGACACAAGTCACCACTGAGAGGGCTGCTCCCTTCCCCATCAAAAAAGAAAAATAATAGTTTAGGGTACAACCATAGAACTACTCTACATACTCATCACACTTTTTGTAAGGTCTGTTTATAAAGAAGTTATTGTTCCCCTTGTGGTGTGCACTCGGCCACAAGTACAAGTATAGCATACATAAGTTGTTGTTTTACCACCACGTCTTACTACTTATTCAGAGTATACACAAGTACACAAGTTAAACAGTAGTATGTATACAAATGTGCTACACCTAGTGCCAGTGGAATCTTATTTCTGTAGAAGTAATTATAAAAATAAGAAAAATATATCTCCTCCATTCCTACAAGACCCCCGTGTATATGTTTGAGAAGTGAATGCCTCTAGAAGCTATTTAAAATGTGTCCTCAGCATTAAATTTCCGAAAGACAACCAAATTCAAGAGCTCTTTTTTTCCTGATCCACAGTTCTCGGTTCTCCTGTTTTCACGGATCAGTGGCCACCCTCCGGTTACTTGTTGACGTTGGCAACTCTCTGCCGTTCCAACAAGATCCCCCCCTACCTCATGCCTAGTTATTTTAACAAAATAGGTAATTACATTGACCATGGCGGAGATATATCTGGGGAAAAGACCGTGAGGTAGACCAAAAGAGAGGTGGGGGGAGCAGATAACATAAAGTGTGCAATTGCGAGGAGCTAAATTGAAGCAATTAAAGGAGGAAGAATGGTGGAAGATTTAGGAATTGTACTAAACTGATCCGGCCAAAGAATGGAAACAGTTAATGATGATGATTGTTCTTAAAACTAAAAACTAGGAGTGTGCAAATAGAATTATTTATCAAATCAAATAATTTCGAATTGAATACCAAAATTTCAAACGAATATCGAATGATACAAATCAAATAGTAGATTTTTCTTACTTTTTGATCAAAATAATTCAAATTAGTTAAGTCCTATTGAAAATGTGATTTTATATTTAAGTATAAAAAATGAAAAAACTTATTTCAAAACAGTGTTATATGATCTGGTATTAAAAAAAAAGAAGACCAATTCAAAACAAAATTTCAGGACATCGAGATAAACTTTTGATCTAGTCTTTTAGACGAGTTTCACCAAAATCAATCTTTTTTTAAATTTCGTGATAATTTTTTTACAGAAATTTAAATTTAAAAATTGCTTGGAGAATGTTTAACTGGTTTGACTAGAGATTATATATTTCTTTACATTAAAACATTAGTATTATTTTAAAGGTTAAAATAATGGGGTGATTAATAAACAAGGTCATATTTAGATTCTTTATTTGTTTTTATTATTTCAAAGTGTAATTCTCACTTTCTAATATGTAAGGCCTACTTTTTGGTGTATGATGATTAGTCGTCAACCCAAAGTTCGCTTGAATCCTAAATAATTCCATTGTCAGCTGAAAGCCTATGCACCACTGAAAAGGCTACTAGGGAAACTAGGAATGCGGTAGTTTACTGTTGCTTCCCTCACTGAACCAGAAGGTAATATATTGCACATCAGTCCGCCAAGCGACATCTTCACTCCATTCAGCGCAGGGACTGGCTGAATACTAAATGTTATTACTAGTCTCACTCATACCTCTGACACTGTCATATTAAACAACACTGAATTTACTAAAATAACACAACAGTAATGAATGAAAAAATTAGTTTTTGACCCCATTAAATTTTATCAAGTCTTTTAACACTCCTCGTAATATTCATTCTGTCTAGGTCGCCTCCCTGTCCGGGGGCTGCGCTCAAATGGTTGACCTTGCAATATTGCCCTTCCCCCTTCACTTTCACGCCCTTGACACGTGGCTCCCAACTGTCTGGCTCTCCACCAGTTATAAAACCTCCCTCCCCCTTCTATCAAACCCTTAGACAGACCACAACATCTCGCTTTCTGCTAACATAGGTATTCCCCCTCCCCTCCCCAGTTTATCTGGCTACCCACTTGTCTCATAACGTAAACATAATGGTCTGGCCGCGACTTTTAAGAGATTTATGACACAACTATTCATCTTGCTATTCGAAGTTTCGAATATTCGTTTGTCAATTACTCAAAAATTTTCAAAATTTTGAATATTTGCACACCCTCACTAAAAACTTACCTTAAATATAGAGTTTTAAAACTAGGGATTGCACCCTCGAATCTTTAAGCATATTTGGGATTTGAGGATTCGAGAAAATATCGGATTTAAGACTTAAATCCTAAAAAGAAAAAAATCAATTGAATTTTGTTTTAAAGATCTAGCCTAATACTGCATATTGGTGGTTCAGAACCATCATAACTATAGAACAAACTCCGCGACCAGTACCCAGACCAGTACTTTTACATCCATTACTGTGGCCTGTGTCAGTTTTATATTCAAGCCATATATTTTCCAATGAATACCGGCTGGCTAGGCCTGTCATAGCTTCATATGCCGTATAATCCAACTTAAGACTAGGACAGGCACAACATCCAGTCCTGAGCTGTTAATTTATCAATGTGAAAGGATAAACCCACATTTTAACAATTTGATAAATTTTAAGGCCATGACAGGAATTAAACCAGGGACTCTTACCTCAGTAGACAACTGAGCAAAGGTGTTAGATCCGTAACTCTGTATAAATGTTATGATGATTGGCTTATACA